>OY804598.1:11780805-12032123 GCA_963680895.1 Fragum sueziense
GACGCTGACGCCGACGCCGACGCCGACATCCGGGTGTATGACAATAGCTCTTCCGAGACTATCGTCCCGGGCGAGCTAAAAAGCTATTGAAAGTTTAATATTAGAAAAGCGCTTCGGTTTAATTTGGGGGTCCGTTATATACACGTAGACGTATTTGATCTAACGAGATTTTAACATGTGTTTAACCCATTACCAAACGACAAATTTCGGACTGGTCCAAATTCAAAGGTGTTGCAGACGATAATTTCAAGTTAAGGAAATTTAAAATCTTTTTGTCTTTTTTGGCAAAAAACATTGTGGGAAATGAAGAAATTGCTTGTCACAAGCAATTTCTTCATTTTTCACAATGTTTTCCCAAGCCATTGGAGTTAGGGGAGTCAAAAAGAGTCAATGTGTGGTAACGGGTTAATTGTGTTCCAACAGTATTCGGTGTTATTGAAAAACCTAGTAGCTCCAGCTACATAAAGCTGCAGTTATCAGGATTTGCAATAACAACGACGAAGTCTCCCTCCTGCTTGTGATTCTTTTAAGGTATTTCACCCCTAATGAGATTGACGCGACGTCGGAATTATTCGGGCGACGTCGAAAACATTCGGAGGTGGATCGTTCCACCGCCGAATGTTTTCGACGTCGCCGGAATAGGTTCGGATACGTAACGAATGTTAAACGTCGTCGCACGAATAATTCCGACGTCACATGAATCTCATTAGGGGTGGTACACCTTAAAACATAAACGAACTTCGAGGTCCACTGTCTGCTGCGTGCTGCTACATGATACCATTTGACATAAATATGAGATATTCGGTTTGGAACTGTTCAAGATGTTTCCAGATCAGTCTGGGGATAAATGCTGCCTCATGAAAGGACATAGTGTTATCTTACTGTTCCTACTTGTCACGAAGAAGCCTTTAGAGAAGAACTTGGATCTTGATTAAGGCAGTCCTACCCTAATGAGATTAGCGCGACGTCGGAATTATTCCGGCTACGTCGAAAACATTCGGCCGGCAGTGGGCCGAATGTTAACGACCGCGCCCGTATAGGTTCGGATAAGTCACGACGCTGCTCGAAAAAAGCCGATGATTTATGAATCTCAAAATGGCCACATTAAAGGTATTCTACTTTAACTTGTTACATACATATCTACTTTTATGGGGATCTGAGATGAGATTTATACATTTCATGTAGACAACGAGGAAACTGATCTGGAACAATGTTGAAATCAAATGCCATATAATTCTCGTTTTAACGATCCTTACTCATTTTTTTCTAGAAAAATAATATTTTTTGCAAATCCATAGCAATACGAAGGAATTAAAAAGAGAGAAAAAAGTTCTCGGTAGTAATGCGATATTAGATCTCGGCTAATTCCTGGTATTGACAAATAAATAATGGGGAGTTTCCGTATATCATACATATCAAGCTAGAATGCACCATCTGGAAATTCCCTCCCGTCAGAACTAACTAGTAAATAAAAACAGAATTAGCCTACTTGTGAATGGAGTTAAATGGTGCGGGACAAGAAAGCAGTTTCCAGCCTAAGTGCAATAACTTATGCACCTTACAACGTTTGCTCGGCAATTTTCGCATTAGTACAGAGACAACGTCCAATCCTGACCACTAGCTAGCTAGTTGTCACCTTTTTTGTTTCGTACATGATATTTCCACGAGTGAAAAAAGGATCCAGATCACGGTTTCACTCGAACGAAAGTGGAACAATATATTTGAATTCATGGTTTCTGACAAAAGAGTATGTCTCGTGAAGTCTCGGGGATGTTGAATCCTGAATGATTTGATGGTTGTCGCAATGTTTTAAGGACTTCTTCCGAGGTCTAAGCTCATTTTCCCATTTTGTAGAAAAGGCATTTTCCCGTAAAAGGTAACATATGTGACCTTATGGGAAGTGTGAAAAGTATCGGCCATAGACAGTTTGCGCAGTCCGCGAAGCCAGGCTATTCATAATACTTCTCAATCTAAAAAAAGTTTCTAGATTTAGAATGTTTATCTCATGATGTGTTTCCAACATACAGCATCTAGTTGACCTCTGCTGAGTCTGATAAGTTTGTCAAAATTTGTATTTTGGACTTCTGATAAGGTCCCATTTAGCGTGACAGGTCGCACATATATCTTGTGACAGATATACAATGTCACCTCGTTATTTTTCATAAACGGTTGTCATGACAACCAGAGACACGCCGGAAATTTCCGTCAATAGTTAGTTTACGAAATGTCCTATAAGGAAAAAATTCATTAGCGACAAAAAGGAACTTTGTGGCATAGCTAGTAATGAGGTCATGATTTCAGATGACACAAAAACGTTTTATACACGTAGGAGTTGGCCCCTATCAAAATTGTATGTCGATGCTTTTCAATGAAAACCTCGTAACTGCAGCTTGTTTTAAGCTGCAGTTACGAGATTTTCGTTGAAAAGCGACGATGTATTTCTTTTAAAACGCTTTATGAAATATTCTAAATTTCTACAAGCAGACAAACAGAACAATTATTATTTGAAAATAACCTGAGTGTGACAAGAAGAATACTTTTGGTGGCGCTACAATGAAACACAGGTCGAACTTCACCTTTCATAGAAAGTGATGATAATCAACATCTACTTTTGTATCAATTCTAATTGCCCAAAATACTGTCTTTATCAACATCCAGTTTTGTTCTGCAGCAGCTTTTGAATTACTGACTTACTTACTTAAGCCTTTCCCAAACGGCCAAAATTTGGACTTTATCCTATATGAAAGCTGCTGAAAACAACAGAATAGATGTTGTTAAAGATATGATTTATGTATAATAAAGCAAAGAAAATATTGAAACAAATGGAGAAACTGTTGGTTACCAGCAGTTTCTTCTTTTGTTTCAATGTTTTCCCAAGCCTTTTCTATAAGGGACGTCAAAACCAGGTCTTGTTTGGGAAAGGGTTAATCCTCTTCGCCCATGGTTGGACATAGGGCCTTCAGACTTTTGAATTAAACAATTCTATAGTTTTGCCGTTTGGTAAAGGGTTAAGGTCCCCTCCGAGCTGCTGGGATGTCTAGAGTTAGGGTGATGGTTAACAAGCGTTATCAGTGCGACGAAATCACCAGCAGTAATCAAGGTGTACGTATAATCACGTGACTCAGAATTTCAGAAAATCATCAATACTTTTATTAATACTTGACCAATTTGAATTCGGTTTGAAGCAGACAAGGTGTGAAAATGCCAGCAGCAAGCTGGACACAGTGGGATCTTGTAAATCAACTGATAAAAAATATTGAAGATCAACCAAAATGTTGGTGGATCTTTAATAGCCTTTTTATGGGCTGATTTTTTTCAAATATCGTTCACGTCCATATAATGCGTGACGTGTGTCCACCTTTTCCGCTTCAAACCGATTTCAAATCGGTCCCGTATTAACAAAAATATTGACGATTTTTTGAGATTGTTGTGATTATCCACCTTGGTAATGCTAAATGTTATTGAATCTATGTACTACTTTTTCTGTAGTTTACGTCGATGACGACGACAGCAGTAGCAGCAGCAGTAGCAACAACAGCAGTAGCAACAACAACAATGGCGACGTCAACCTACCTTTTCTGTACAGTTAATGTCGATGTTTTCTAGTGACTCGAAGATGAAGTTCATGACATGTATATGATTGTTCTGTGTAGCACAATGGAGTAGGCCCATATCTTGCTGCAATTAGAAACACGTCATAATCATGAAATGATATGAAACAGAAAATCCTGACTGACGTGGTGGTTTTCAGTAGGTAAATTCTTAGCTGGAATTTAAATATGAAAATATATATGACTCGTTTTTCTTTATGATAAACGTAATTCATAATGTACTCTTCCCATAATTAAATACTGTAGTACACACTTCGTAAATTAACGAAGTCAAACACGATAAACACTTGGGAAGACATAGTGGAAATTAGAGAAATTTCTTCCAAAAAAAAAAAAAAAAAAAAAAAAAAGAAAATGTGAAATTCCATTCACTTGGAATTGTTGTCCACAACTGTCCCAAATTTTTAGTATAAAAATGGATTAATGTGACTTCAGCATATCGTCGCTTTCCAATGAAAACCTCGTAACTGCAGCTTAAAACAAGCTGCAGTTACGAGGCGTTCGTTGAAAAGCAACGTCATTTATTTTTCATTTCAGATGTTATGCGCGTATCACATAAAAACGCACGTCGCCAGATTAACTGATATCAAATTTTGGCTTCTTATGAAATCGAATTACATCAGAATAAATGTTCAAAAGTAAAGGAATATTGACATTTATTAACCCTTTCCCAAACATAAAAATTCTAGGATGATCCACTTCAAAAGCTGCCACAAATGACAAAATTGATGTTATAAAGATAGGATTTGTGTAAAATATGGCAAAGAAAATTTTGAGACAAAAGGAGAAACTGCTGTTTATCAGCAGTTTCTTCTTTTGTTTCAATGTTTCCCAATCCTATTCTATTAAGGACGTCAAAACCAGGTCTTGTTTGGGAAAGGGTTAACTAAGTTATTTTGAACGAATATTTTTGTTTCTTTCTCAAAGCAATTCTATTACTTTGTAGTCTGCACCTTTTTACGATAAGGAAAGTAAGAGAAATGTGTTTGTGAAACACTAATGCCTCCGAAATGGCCAATGTTATGTATTCAGATAGGCAGACGGGCGGACAGACAGAAAGATAGATTAAAGTAAAACAATATCGATACGGGGGGCATAAAAATGGCCGTTTCGGAATAGGTTAATATGAATGTTGTAGCATGCAGTCTCCTTCAAGTTATTCCAGCCAAATACATTGTTGTTTAAGAAGGGGTTACATGAGATATAATTGCAGAATGTAATTTGGTTATCAACGATAAAATAATCAATTGCCATAGAAAACAAGTGAGAATGTGCGTCAAATTAATGTCATTTATATTATCAAGTCATCAGTTATATGAATTGTTGCTTCCCCGCACGCAATCCAATTAAGTATTTAAGTTATCTTCATACCATATCCATATTCGGTGTTTATAGGAATATAACGTTTGTTTATTCATTACCATCTGTTTTCATCTGGGTTAGGATATAAAAAAAAATACACAAAACGGCCCTTATTAATGTAAATACAGACTCTCAAGGGCGTCCAGTTAGGAACTATCTAGGGTTTGTAAAATAAGCAAAACTCATGCGGACATGTTACTTGCTTTGGCTTTATCCATAACTATTGCATAAAATGTGTGTTTCAGTCCATAATTAGTGGTTTCATGAAAAAGTCGGACAATTCCTCTGGTATCACTGATAAGGACAATCAGAGTTTTACTGTTTCGCCGGTTAAGATCGGAACTATAACTGTTTGTTTTAGCTGCAGGTATGACATTTTGAAAGTATCCTACGAAATGTAACCTCGGACTTTGAGCTATTAGCTAAACTCTCGCAGACTGCAATAATGATATCGATGCTTTTCAACAAAGACTCGTAACTGCAGTTTAAATCAAGCTGCAGTTACGAGAATTTCGTTGAAAAGTGGTATGCATTATTTTTAGTTGTACAGTCATAGGTTCGATACATATAAGAACCACGACTACTCACCCTGTTTGTACATGTAGCAGTAGCACCAGCGTTGACTAAAAATCGTAGTGTGTCTAGATGACCGAACAAGGCTGCCCACAACACAGGGCGCATACCGTACTGGAAGAGAAATAAATGACTTCATACTTATCATACCTTTATAAAGTATAAAACACGGAAAGGTAACGTTTTCAAATGATTGTTCATCAATTGTGTTGTTCATTAAGCTGGCTATAAACATAACTAAAAATAAAAAAGAAAGTTTGAGAATATGTAAGACGGTTTTGGGTATTTCGTTCTCAAAATCACATGATATGATATAGTATTGGAGTTATTAATTTTTTGTTCCTGAAGAAGACATTTTGCCAAAAATTTGAAAAGTGAGCACTACTATAAACCATTACGACAAAGTTACGCCTTTGGACTCCCCACAAGACAATGACAAACTTAACTTGAAATTATCGTCTGTGATAACTTTCAATTTTGGTCAAAATTTTGTCGTGTGGTAATTGTTTCATTCTGTGCACATTTTACAGTTTAAGCAATTACCAATTTACTTGCACTTTCAACCTCTCACCTTGTCTTTAGCCTCCATATCTGCACCATGTTCTACAAGCAGCTCTACGATTGGTTGATGACCTTTCGCGCATGCCCAGTGTAACGGCGTCCGGTCAAGCTTCAAATATATCAGTGTGCTCGATCAAATCTAGGCTTTGGCAAAGTCATTAATAGCGAATAGTATTGCACTCACAAGGAAAATCACTACGTTTTACCATGTAGAAATCATTTCACATATAATAACGTTTCCATAAAAAGCTTTGACGCCAAATAGTAAGAAAGGATAAAGAAAACTTTGATAATTTCGAGCATTCTATTGATATTAATACATACCGAATTTTCTTTTTGAAATAAATGGAAAATCAAGGAAAAAATATTAACAATTGATGCAATTCAAAATCTATTATTAAGTTACAGCAATTGAAGATTCAAATTATACAATTGATTTTATGATTTTCAACGGCTTATCAAAGACATTGGGCAAATATCACAGATATGAAATTCTAAATGATTACAAGCAAGACTTGCTTAGTGTTTATCACAACTTGTACCATTAGATAAAGAAATTAAGTCACGAAATGGAAAACTACAACACACATGTTCTCATACGAGTAATAAAGAAGGGTCGTGACGCTAAGGAGCCATTCCTACTACTCATACGACAGGATTTTAACCAATTACTGCACAATGGCGTCTTTTGACTCTCTCATGAAAAAGGATTCGGAAAACATTGTGGAGAATGAAGAACTTGTTCCAGACAATTTCTAAATTTTCCACGTTTTTTGTAATACAAAGAGGGTTTTCTAAAAAATTATATCAACTTGAAATTGTCATCTGCAACACCTTTCAAATTGGAAGTGTTCAACATTTTGCTGTCTGTTAATGGGTAAATAATATTGAATTGCGCTGCTATATCTGGTATGTCATTTTAGTATAAAATTGTCATTTTAAGGAAGTGATGTATCTTACATTGTTCTTACAGTTAATATCTATCTTGTCTTTTAGTATCGTCTGTACTGCATCCACGTCATTCTTCTTACACGCATCATGCAGGCCAACCTCACGTCGTAACACTGGAATTATATACATATGTCCATGTTATTGCAAAACCTCGTAACTCCAGCTTTATTAAACCTGGAGTTACGAGGTTTTGCAATAACATCGACGACATGTAAAATACGATAGATCTAAATATGGAGGTAAATGTTTGGTTTTCAGATTTTTCTCACTTTCTTCCGTTGCTTTCCAAAATATTCTTGCATACTGTTATCAAAACCTGTTCCCGTCGGAAAGTGGTTAGGGAAGAAGGAAATACCACAATTCGTCTCCTTTCTCTCCGTGTATGTTTAAAAATCTTGTTTGAGTGTACGATATAGGCCTAGGTTTTGAAGAAGCTGTAAAAAAAAAAACAAGAAAAAAAAAAAAAAAAAAAACAAAAAAAAAAACAACAACAACAACAACAAATAATAATAATATAATAAAAAAAAATAAACACGAATAATCGGGATCTATATGGTTGTTTGAAAACCCGCAGAGTCATTTTTGTACATACTGGCTCAATGGTACGTAGAAGAAAGATAACGCTCCAATCACACAATGTCTCTGTCTGTTCTTGTCAGGAACTATGTCTGATAAGAGTTTGTGATACCGCTGGAGTCAATTCATACATGCCGTAAAATTCAAATCTATTACAATATAGAACAAGATGTGTTTGTGTAATGTTCACTTATGCACCGAAAAGGCCAATGTTAAGTTTTAGGACGGACAGATGGACGGAAAGACGGACGTATAGATAGACAGGCAAGAGTAAAATCTTTATGCTCCTGGTCTTTTGATACGAGGGCATAAAAATCTGATGAAGTTTTTCAACCATGTTATACTGAACCATGTGCAAAATCGCTTTTCAACAAACCTCATAACAGCAGCTTTGAAAAGAAAACTACTCTTACGAGTTTTTTCTTGAAAAGCAATGTTAACCCTTTCCCAAACAAGACCTGGTTTTGACAGAAAAGGCTTTGGAAAACATTGAAACAAAAGAAGAAACTGCTGATAACCAGCAGTTTCTCCTTTTGTTTCAATATTTTCTGTTCCATATTTTACACAAATCCTATCTTTAATAACATCCATTTTGTCATTTGTGGCAGTTTTTGAAGTGGATCAACCTAAAATTTTGTCGTTTGGGAAAGGGTTAAGCAGATGGCCTTTACTATCAGTAACACTGTCTTTGTAAGACTGATGATACAACAACTTAACACAGTTCTTCACAATTTATAATAAATCAAAAATGAGTTAAATGACAGATGTCATAAAACTGTTCAGACACAGAGGTAACACTTGAATCGTTCAATGATATATCGTCGCTTTTCTTCGAAAACATCGTAGCTGCAGGTTGTTTTAAGTTTGCAGTTACGAGGTTTTCGGCCAAGAGCATCGATATATCGTAAAAAGCAAGAAATGATAAAAAACATATTTCAAGTCTCTCATAAAATCAATTTTGTTTTTGACGTATCTGAAAGCGAGCATTAGAAAATGAGTTTGAGTTTATTGGGGTTTTATGCCGTTTTCAACTACCAGGGTCATATCGCGGCGGCTGGAGCACCTAACCGTGGGTTCCTGGTATTTCTCGCACCAGTACAACCACAATATCCAAACCGAGCCTCCAGCTGCTCTCTCACATAGATGATTCACACCCATTGGTGAGAGACAAATGACTTTTGTCAAATGTCAGAATGGATACTGGCCGAGCCGGGGTTCGAACTCGAGACCCCTGGATTGACAGACTCCGACGTAACCGACTGAGCTATCCGGGCTCGGCCGAGCATTAGAAAAGCTTTAGAGAATAAACATGCATTAAACAAAGTTTGCTACATGACCATATTGAATCAAATAATAGTATTGCAATTCATGTCTTTTTGTTCTTTATCTTCTGTAATTGTGTACGTAGGACTGCAGACACAGACAATTTGCTTTGTATGATTTCTAATGAATAAATCTGACACTTCTAAAAAAACATAATCCAGATCAGGCTGCGTATACACACAGTCTATACAAGAGCCATATTACTTTTTTTCCAAAACCTTCTTCATGATCTATAGCAATCGTAAGAGAACATTATGGGTATCGGCATACTGCACTTATGTATTCAAAGTAGCCTATGCCATAAGGGACCCTTTTCCAGATACATGTACCGGTTCGCATAGAATCAAATGTTTTGGAAAAAAATTTAAACAAAAGAAGAAAATGCTGCTAACCACCATTTTCTCCTTTTGTCTCAATATTTTCTGAGCTTAATTGTACAACAATCACAAACATTACCACATTTTTTTTTCATCTGCAGCAGGTTCGGAATTGGACAATCTTAATATTGTACGTTTAGGAAAAGAATTTATCTGACAGTTTTTACAATCGTATCATGAATCGAAGGCTAAAAGTCGTGTCCCCATGTTCATTACTTCAGTAATCGTGTCTGTGTAAGACTGCTGACATCGCAGATTTGCCGAGTCTGTACAATTTCTAATCAATCAGTTAGACAGATCTCATAATACTGCCGAGACATAGACAGGAAAAACTTGACAAAATTATATTATTCAATATCATATGAATGGTGAAAGTGTGACATGCTTCCAAAAATTACACAAACTGTTCATTTGAGTATTATGGATAACTTGACAAACGTTTTTCTATAATTGTGTCAAGATTTTAAGCATAAACAGTGTAACAGTAAGCGCCATTATAAGATATCTCTACTCCAAGTCTTTCCTTAGTTTCAGTGTTTGATTTTCATTATTCAATGTTATAGATCTACATACTTAAATTATAACATGCTTTCCAAATATACGAAAATGGTCCGTCTAGGCAGTGTATTTCCTTTTTTATCTATGAAAATAGCATTTGTCAGCGGTTGTTACTGACAAAGATCAAACAAATTATGGGGTTCATATTTGCGCACATGTTTTGGCTTTTCAGTTTTTTTGCAATGAAACGCAAAACGTTTCTTAGATATTTTTTCGAATGTTTTCTTTTATTTCAATCTGAAAGCGCATATTTCCTTCGAAAATTCTGAAAATTTCAAAACATATCGCCGTTTACGAGAAATGTATATTTATCGTATTAAAATTAATCCTCTAGTACCCCTTGTAGCATATTTGCTATATATACTTTTTCTGCCTGTAAATTGCCTTTCTAAATCAGTGTAATAATGGATTACTTTGATATACAGTTGAAACACAATTTATCTTTTCAAGAAACATAAAATGACACTTTTAGCCATTGATGACGTCATCAGTTATGTCAAAACAAAATGGCCGCTTCCGCAAATTTTCTTTTTCATTTTTATGACCTTCAATAATGATAAATCCCACCCAGTCTAAGACATGTATTTGTCTAAAAACAGTTTTATATTTCTAAAACTGACATACTTAAAGTGACATTTCACATTTATTTCAGTTTTTAAAAGTATGTCTTCATGCAAAGATTTATTCTAATGCGTAGAAACGCTATCAGTTTTTTGAAGTTGTTATCTATAAGCCAAAATTATGCCTTCAAAGTTGAGACAGAAATTACAAATTCTATATAAATCTGAACTGTTGTCCACAACAGTTTGTTTAATTTTAGCACAAAAATATACATTTCTCGTAGACGGTTCAATATTTTGGCTTGAAATTTTCAGAAGTTTCATAAGAAAATATGCCCTTTCAGATAGAATAAAAGTAAAATTTATGTGAAAACAATCGTGAAATGTCACTTTAAGATGAATAATGTCCATTCATACTCTAACAATAAATTGTTACTTTTGGCACATATACCTTTTATATTTGCTTGTAGCAAATATGCTTAATCGGGCATCTCTGTGTTGTGAAGCAAATTTGCTAAAAATAAATCTTATTTTACATATGCCTTATTTCTGTTGCATGTTAGATGAAAACAACAGTTTTCTGTTGCAAAAGTGGTTTTATATTAATGTATTGCATAAAACCAAATTATGAATTGTTTATATAGGCCTACTAATGAGATTGAGATCAGTATGCAATTACGAACGCTCTGGCTGAACCCATGGCTTAAATGTGTGTAGAATTAAAAAAATATGTTCCATTACATCTCAACTTGTTTATGACGTCACCATGATGTGTTTTCAGATATATGTCGAGTGTGTCAGTGTTTGATCTACTTTTGACCCCGCTTTCTTAATTTTGCGAAAAAATGCACTTCAATGTCAGAATGTCTGACTTATACAACCAGTTCATATGTCATTTAAAAAAAAATATCGTTTGTTTTTGGTGAATTTTGTGTCCAAATCGGCGTCAGGGCAGCCTTTTTTTTTTGAAAAATTACACTTCAACCAAACAGATGCACCAAAACGTAGGCCTACGCCTAGTCGAATGATGCTGCTACGGCGATTACTGTAATAAGTAGTGAGAAAATAAAGCTATAATTGTTGTTGTTACAAATGATCCATAAGCTTATGAGTTGCCTCCATGAGCTGCAGTTACGAGATTTTCGTTGAAAAGCGACGATATGTAATGGTTCTGTGAAGTTTACGGGGTACAGCTGTATTTCATAAAGCCAGGCACGACGATTAGCGACATTAGTGGCTGATGTGGGAAATCATAAAATACCGACGTTTTCTCTAGAACAAAGCTCATGATTTCCCCTGACATCCTTAACGATATTGCATAAACTACGTGTTGAGCAATATAGAATTCTTTATTTGCATTTCTAGCAGATCGAGGAAAATCTAATTACCGGCCAATAGTGTTAAACAGTTAGGATAGTTTTTATTTATTTATAAGCATCGATTTTCTTTGACCTGCTGCATCGTTTGCGAGTCATAATTCTAATCATTAGATATGTCAGGTTTTGGAGTAATGGTGGCATATTGCTGCCACGAGATAGGTCTACAATATCGATGTTTTTGATGACACAAGCACCTGTTTAACCCATTACCACACAATAACTCTTTTTGACTCCCTACAAGATATTGGCTTTTGAAAACATTGTGGAAAATGAAGAAATTGCTTGTGACAAGCAATTTCTTCATTTCCCACAATGTTTTCTACCCTAAAAGACCGGAAAACTTGAAAATCTATTTACTTGAAATTGTCGTCTGCAACACCTTTGAATTTGGATCAGTCTAAAATTTTGTCGTTTGGGAATGGGTTAATACACGTATTTCGGCTAGTTTGTGAAGTTATATACGATATGATCTGTCCAGTCTAGTACTGGACTGAATTCTCATTTATTCGTCTATAGTTTAATTAAATCTCGTACATACATTAAATGCCATTTGATTGGACGAGACGTAATTTGTTGTGTAAATTTTAAGGTTTACCGATGATTAGAGTGGTTGGTGAAAATCATCCCTGGTACAATGTTGAGCTCTCCAACGGCATAACGAAAATAGCCTTTTCATCTCACTTGAAACCTATTCATTTGGGACAAGAAGTACCGATGAATTATTTTAAAGGTACAAATATCGACAAAACGATTGAATCTATGGTCGATTTTACACTAAAGAATTAATCCATGTAAGACAATTCTATGCCTGTATGCACACGAATCGCTCATTAATGACAAAAAGGTATCTCTTATCTTTGATGTAAAACAGGCAATACAATTAGATTGATACAACACTTTCCTTAAAGCTACTATTTCCCAGATTTGGACCAAAAATTTGTCAAAAACAAACGAAATGTACACTTTTTATGCTTTATATGACCTGATTAAATGATTACAACTATTGAAGCAACGACTCATTTTTTCGCAATTTGATACCAAATTCATGAAGTGATGTCGAAAGTAGGTCAAAAACAGTAGGACATGCGACTTTCTTAAATGACGTAATCAAGTATGAATCTCGTTTGAATCTTGGTCCACGCTGTATGCGCATGCGTGACAGTTAAAAAAATAAATTCAACCGCATCTGTGACGGGGTTGAATTTGGGTTTGGATTCTCCCTAAATTCTGCTATCTCTCTTATAATTTCGGCTCAATCCCTGTCTGAATCGCATATTATTAACCGTTCTGAGGTGGCCAACACAAAAGTTTTGCATATTTAAAAAAAAAAAAAAAAAAAAAAAAAAAAAAAAAAAAAAAAAAAAAAAAAATCATTTTTTGCAATTAGACCATCTGTTACCCTCCAGCTTTAACAATGACTATTTTTCGTACGAAGATGCACCTAAAGTTATAAAATAAAGACACAGATATCGACAAAAGAATCAACCTATGGTCGACCGTAAGCTAAATAATTAATCCCACCCAATACGACAATTTCACGCTTGTATTGGCAGTGAATCACTCATTGGTAATGATAAGTCATATTTCTAAGCCTATACAAGAAGAGAAATCTTTATCAATATTACAAATATCGACAAAGCACATCAATCCAAAATCGATCATATGCTAAATAATTAATCCCTGTACGACAATTTCACGCTTGTATCGACAGTGAATCACTCATTAGAGATCATATGTCACATAAGTTGCCCTATACCGGACCACCGAATACTTTGATACTTATCAACTTTGGGTACAATTCTCGGTGGATGATCAAAACCTCGTAACTCCAGCTTAAAAAGCTGAAGTTACGAGATCTTGGTCGCCCACCCACGACGCATTGACGAAGCGCATCACTCTTAGGTCGATTCTTCGCTTAATTATTGATATCCATACGACGAAGTCACGCATGTATGAATTGCGAATTTCTCATTAGAGATCATAAGTCATTTTTTTAGCTTGGTCCCTTCTGAAACAACTGAATATACACTTAAAGTCTAACTGGTCCTACTTGTAAGTAGCTGCAAGTAACAAAAATGGCGGTTATGATATTTGACTACGAAAATGCGCATGAAAAACTGAAACAAAAGGAGAAATGCTGATTATTGATGAGCATTTATGAAAATTAAATTATAGACTGATATAAAATATTTATCCAAAAACAATCATCGGTTTTTGGGAATTCAATGAAGGAAAACTCGGGAAAACATTGAGATGTAAGGTAAGTTTGGAGAGCGGCCATGTGACTTGCAAATTTTGTGTTTATTCCGCGGCACCAAATGCCCATATAGCAATTTTCATCAAATTTTTAGAGCGAAACATTCTCCTTTTTGTGATTGTGAATGTCAAATGAAGTATCTTATTCTAAATGTCGAAAATGCAAATGACACAAAATTACAAACCAGAAATAACGTATAAATGTACCAACCTGAAGGGGTAGATCATTTATGCCCAGTAATAGCAGGCACCAGCTCTATTATGTATTCAAATCTGAGTAAATAAATAAAGTGCGTCCCATTTTTATTGTCCATGTTTTTGTTTTTTAACGGTTACATGTTCCCAACCTTAGATCAGCAATTACGTCAGAGGTACGTCATCTGTGCCCAGCGAAGGAAATACCAGATTTGTGGTAGTGTGTGTGTGTGGGGGGGTGTCTCGTTGACCTTGACCTTGTCTCGTTTTGAAGTAAAAATAGAATCTGTAAACACGCTTGTGGAGGATATATAATATAGCAAATGAGAGATGGTTATTCGCCGTAATCGAGGTTTTATGTAATGCAAATTGTTTTCCATGTCGAAATACGAGTTCCCGCATTGTTCGGAAGCACAACATATCTA
The DNA here is from genome assembly GCA_963680895.1 of Fragum sueziense. Taxonomy (NCBI): domain Eukaryota; kingdom Metazoa; phylum Mollusca; class Bivalvia; order Cardiida; family Cardiidae; genus Fragum; species Fragum sueziense. The sequence continues at coordinate 11,795,513 of OY804598.1, forward strand.
GCATGAGCCCCTTTAATTAACAGTTGATATAATCGATCCATATATCTATTGCTTCACTTGCACAAATGATACCGTCCCGTTTTTTCTCCGTGTTCTCGTGTCTAGAATTTTAAATGCCAATTGTTAAAATATGTCTAGGTTCCTAGAAAATATCTTAAAGTTAAGTGCCGTGTGTTCTCTTGAGGATCGTTTGTGTTAAAACCGTAAGCAAATATACGAGTAACCATAATTTATCTGGTTGTCCAAATTACTCACGGGGGAACCCTAAGAAGCTTCCAAAATCTCACGATTTGTCAAACTCTCCGTTAATCCTATACACGATTTCTCAAATATCGTTGGATAATAACAAACGATTGTAAGAGCAAATCGATGGCTCAGCGCGAAACAGTTGTAACTGCCTATAAACATATAGGCAGTGTAACTGCCTATAAACATATAGGCAGTTACAACCGTTTCGCGCTGAGCCATCGAAATGGGACCCAAAAGACGTCGTCATTTTACGACAGAAGTGTTATAAAGACGTTCACCAGTCAGATGGTAATTAGTGAATATGTGATAGGCGGTCGATTTTGCAAGCGGACAAAGCACCTTTTTATATCATGGTCGTAGAAGCGTGTGTTTCAAAAGTTTCAGAGTGTTAGCATCAAAATACAAAGAAATATGGGACTTGCACAGCTGATATACATGTATATCGTCGGTGTAAATGCAAAACCTTGTATGTCGGTTGTAGCGATTTTCAAAGTACAAACTTGTGTGTCAAGTTAAGACAATTCTCGCAGGTTTTGAGATATTTTTACTGGTCAGTATTAATGACACATTATTTGTCAACAATGTGTCCAAATTTCAAGTAAAACATTTCAGTTTGGGAAAAGTTATTACACTTTTTTCTCTCCCCTTTAAAAATTTCCGAATTCGAGATACGAGGTTTTGCATTTACAACGACGATATGTGAAAAACATACAAATTACTATATTTGGGAAATACCATGTACACGTCAAAAATTTCGTTGAAGAACACAAGAAAGGAATATGGGTATGACATTTTCAAGACATTGCTCAAGCAACTGCTCTCGTTTTTTATATTTGAAATATGCATGAAAAACTTGTTCATAAAGAAAAGATATTGTATCCATTTGTTATCACCACATTTATTTGAAAATCTGATTGCATGAATTACGAGATAATTTGACTTCGAGACAAGGCACAATTGAAGAAGTAAGATATCTTGGTGATCAAAATAGAAGTACAGATTGTAAATAAAAAGGGATAAAACATTCTCAATTTATTAATAACAATCTACTCCCTTTGTTACAGGTACTCATTTAAATCGTCTAGAAGAAGAGGAGAAGGTTAAATGAATAGGCACAACACGGAATTTAATAAAGACTAAATGAAATACATAATTTATTCTGCAATTTGAGAACTAATTACCCCTTCTTGTCTGTACTTCCGTAGATCCTCTCCAAATCAATAAAATTGTATGCGGTCAAATTGTAAAATGTTGCAGATGAAAAAATCAAATAATTTTGAACGGGGTTTGTCTAAATTATAACACACCACAGAAAATAAAAATGTACTGAGGCAAAACAGGAAATGCTGATTATCAGCATTTTCTTCTTTTGTCTCAACATTTTCCCAAGATTTTACGATCAGTGCCATCAAAACAAGGTATTGTTCAATAAAAGTCCACCCCTAATGAGTAATGAGATTAACGCGAGGTCGGATTTTGTTCATGCGACGTCCTTCACATTGGTAACATATCCGAACCTATTCGAGCGACGTCGTTAACATTCGGTGGTGGAACGTTCCACCACCGAATGTTTTCGACATCGTCCGAATAATTTTGACGTCGTGTAAATCTGATAATGGGTTGACTACCGTAAATCTACTTACTGGCTGTTGGCTGCAGGATGGTGGACATGGCACAATCATTTTCCTTCAGTGACTTCTTCACATCATCGTCTATCTGAAAATGACCATATATGGGCATTATGCTGTAAATACGATCCGAGGTCATTGTCTGTCCACATAGAAACAACTTTCACTACATGTGCAATTATCTTAACAAGTCTTCTCTATATGATCCGAGGTCATTGTCTATCGACGCATATAATCACCCTCACTACATGTACAATTTTGTCTTAAAGCACTCTGCTTACTCTCATGATAATGTTTGTTTTGTCCAAAGAACAAAAATAGTTCATAAAAATGACCCGTATATGGGTATAATGCTGTAAATACGATCCGAGGTCATTGTCTTTTGACATAAAACACTATCATTAAATCTCTTTAAATCACTTTTGTTAATGCCAATTGTAGTAGTGGTTATGTCCTAAGAACAACAATGTTTCTGATCATATGTGGGAATTATGTTGGCAAAACTATCCGAGGTTATTGTCCATCGGGACATAAAATCACTCTCGTTACATTAACATAAAACCACTATACTATTATAGTTCAGCAGTCGTTTTGTCCCAAGAACAAGACTGTGTCATGATCCGGAATCCATTTGAATTTATTGGTTTCTTCTTCAAATGCCCTGGATAAATATTTACACAAATCCATTTATTTTTCCAACTGGAGTATGTCAACCAATACGCATTCTCTTGGAACTTTAACCCATTACCACACAGTGACTCTTTTTGACTCGTCAATAGATAATGGCTTTGGAAAACATTGTGGAAAATGAAGAAATTGCTTGTGACAAGCAATTTCTTTTAAATTTCCCACCATGTTTTCTACCAAGAAAGACCAAAAATGTTAAATTTTGTTTAATGGACTAGGCTAAAATTTTGTTGTTTGGTAATGGGTTAATACAGAACTATCAGTTACATACAAATTTACCATTACCATACAGATACTTTAAAGACTTGGATTCCAAAGGTGTTACAGATGACAATTTCAAGTGAATCGAATTGACCCATTTCAATTATCGTTTTAGTCCGTACCTATGAGCCGGTTCCGGTGGCAAACAATGGGTTTATGGGAAATTAACATTGTATACACACAGACACGGTTCCACTTTGTTACTAAAATAGTAACACATCAGTCGGTTTCTTTATGCCAGATCGAGGCTCTGACCCAATTCCGAGCAAAGCATTCCACGTGCAAGGGTAACGAACGGTGATTGGCCATAATTGTCATCAAAGGACGACTTCCGGTGGCTGTTGTGTGCGTGTGTTTGTGGGGGGGGGGGTCTCAGTGGAATTATGCTCATTGTACAAGGTGTGGCCTTTTTGGTCGAAAAAAAAAAAATCCCCATGGGAAATAAAGAAATTGCATTTTACAAGCAATTTTCTCATTTTACACAATGTTTTCCAAAGTCTTTATTTTGTGAGGCTACAAAAGACGCCACTGTGTGTCATTGATTTAAATTGATAATTGATAGCGTTTTAGATATGCCTACTATAAGTAACAATTCTTTATTGTCTAATTCTTTAATTATATTTATTTGAATTATTGTTATTTGAATGAAGAGCTTTGGGGTATTTTGAAAAGAGAAAATTAGATTAAAGATTCCTTCTCAATTTTCCATTTTTAGAAGCTTGAAAAAAAAAAGAGATAAAAAAGTAACGGCATTCCATAGCCAGTTAAGGACTGTACTTGAAACAAAATAATTATAGACATTAAGCCTGGAAACCTTTCAACAATGCAAGGGGAGTGTACTTAATAGTAGTTCAAGCTATTCTTGAAAGTTATCTTTTATGAGCAGCGGAACAAAACAACATACATTTTGTGCTTTCCCCACCATATGACATTATGGAACGATCCTCAACGACCTAGAAGTACGATATCCAAATAATTAAAACGATCAACAACCTCTACTAGTAGTGGTCTGCCACCATAAGAAAAATATTCAACTGGGTTACGGGTGCCCTTTAAAAAAAAAAAAAAAAAACACTGTTACCTTATTCTTATTGACATTAACTGTTAAATTACTTTTCAGACAATATTTTTCAAATCTATCAACTACTTTCTGCAAACCTTATTCCGTTTCAGAAAATAAGCCAGAACCATATTGAAAAGGTAACAAGACATAATGTTCGTCGATATTTTAACCAAATCAGAAACAGAGACAAATCAAAAGTAGGACGACAATAGACGAAGTTTGTATTAAAGTAATCGTTGCTGAAATTAATAATGCAAATACAAGGCTTTGTTGCTTTAATATATTATTAATGTCAACATTCGGTCGAGCAATTTGTTCTTATTCCATGACACAAATGGACTCATTAGACTAAAAGTATTGACTTCTGGTAGCTTGTCCGTTTTTATATTCCCTCTATTTCTACCAACACTATCAACACAGACACTACTGCAAAAAGAGCTTGACCTATTCCCATATAATGACGCCGTTGACGCCCCACAAGATAGTAGCTTTTGAAAACATTGTGGAAAATAAAGAAATTGCTTGTGACAAGCAATTTCTAGATTTTCCTCATTGTTTTCCATCTAAAAAGACTAATAAATAAATAAATCAACCATTCACGTAAAATTGTCAACTGCGACTTCTTTGAATATGAACCAGTCTAAAACTTTGCCGTCCGGTAATGGGATAATCCACGTGCTGCATCCCATGGGGTTTTATATGATAATATAATGGTCGTACGTAATAGGTCGTAACAAAACCATGATGAATAGATGAACGAATTATGTTCAGACACCCAGTCCCATCATTTATCAACAAAATAGCCAGTTAAAAGGTATTTGATTCCATGAAAGATATTATCTACGACATAGGAGGTTTATATGCCGTGACGTTCGCATTGTTACAAAGCAATGGCCACGTCGATCTTAGTAAATAATATACAATGTTTTTCATGCCTACCAAAAGCATGTTGACTTTATTTCTCTGAATAAATGTCAACATGCTTTCGAACAACAAAAAGAACAACACAGTATTTACGTAGTATTTTATCATGTTCCGTCTCTATAACATTCTGTCAATTATTCGTAACAACAATTCAGAGAAGATCGTACGTAGTAAAACCGTTACAAGTAAGTTGTAAATAAGCGTTGTTTTAACAAAAATTGAATGAACACTATCATCTGGTAATCCAAACCCACCACCTCGTGCTTATGTATTAGATAGGGGCTGTATGGTAGATTCTACGCGAAGTTAACATTCAAATGCACACAATGCATTGAATGTTTATATCGCGTAGAATCTGCTATACAGACTCTATCTGACTTAGTGTTCGCTAAAGGTTCATCGGAGACTGGGCGTGGCTATCTATTTACGTCACATAAACTAGCTGGCAGCCCGTTCATGCGAAATAGAGCGGCGAAATTCTAAAACATACTGCAATTTCATTGATCCAAAAAGTAGTTCGAACACTAAAACGTAATATAATGCTGACTAGTCCAAATAGCTAGAAGTGCACGCGTGTCATGACTTGCTGTCTTAGTGGCATGTGACACGACGGTATTCGAATATCAAGGCTTATATATACGACTAACGTTAGACATTATTATATAATATAAATGTTGATACGTAATAGGTTCCAACAAAATTATGATGAATGACCAAAATAATTGTTTTCACATATCAGGCATTTTGTCTCTTCATTTATCAAAAATCCTTTCCCAAACGTTATATTTATGTGTATATCCGAATTCAAAGTTGATTCAGATGTAAAAACGGATGTTAGATACATTTACTGCAAAAGGAGTTCTAAAAATATTTAGACACAAGTAGAAAATACTTGTTATTATCCTGATGTTTAAATGTATTCTTAAGCTTTCTCCATTAGAAACGCTAAAACAAGATCTCGTTTGTAAAGCGTTTTACCCTTTCCCAAACAAGACCTGGTTTTCACGTCCCTGATATAAAAGGCTTGGGAAAACATTGAAACAAAAGAAGAAACTGCTGATAACCAGCAGTTTCTCCTTTTGTCTTAATGTTTTCTGTGCTATATTGTACACAAATCTCTGACTTTTTAATACCAATTTAGTCATCTACAACAGCTTTTAAATATGACCATCCTAGAATTTTGTCGTTTGTAAAAGCGTTTAATGGTAGTCAAGATATTTATTCATGACCTGACAGTTTCCAAGAAATCTGATTATTTCATAATTCCGAATAGAATATCACACATATGGTACTTAATTCCAAAAAGACAAAGTATACGTTGAGAAAGAATTGGAAAGTGTGTAGGGTAAACAACAAAACTGCTGATGACATGCATTTTCTTCCGTTCTTTAAAGGCTTTCTATGCCGTAATGTTTTAAAATACTATTTCCTGCAACGTACTTCGATGTTAGCAAAACCTTTCAAATTCGAATTGCCTATTTTTTCTTTTCCGGAAAAAGTTAACAAGCATTTCATTTGTATCTTTCCAATAAAAAAAAATGTTGATTCCATTTCAAATGCCACGTGGTTGTTATTACGTTAGGTATGATATATGATATTGTCAATGCGTAATAAGCCGTAACAAAACCATGATGAATGGGTGAATCAATTGTATTCTCATATTTTGCCTCGTAATTTATTATCAAATTGTCAGCCAATATATACTGTTTCTAAGAATTCAAATACCTTTGAACAATTGGCTTGTTGACTAATTGGAAAAGGGTCCTTTACAGCATTGAGACTAAGCAATACCTCGTTTTAACCGATTCCGGTATACTAGAGTGCACTATGGTTAGCATGAATGCTTTTACGTAGATTAACGGCGGGGAAAAAAAAGAAAAAAAAAAACACCACTTGTTTAGGCGACAACTAAACAAGAGGACAATGATGGTCCTATATATCTGAATCAACATGACGTGAGTGAAAATGGCAATTATATCAAATTCAAGTACACGTTTTATGATCAGCCTTAAAAGAACCAAGATATAACATACACAAATGTGACAAACATTTTTGTCACAGGTTTATTCGTAAGAAATGAGTCTAAAATCACAATTTTCATATAAAATGGCAAATAACTAAGGATGCGAGGTTCAGATCAAGTTGCACACATGCAATATCTATTTTTTCTTGATATGTCTATATTTGTTTCTGTTAGAAGGAAAACAAAGTCGAAACGAACAATTTTGTCATATTAAAAAAATCAAACTCATCCAATAACCGTACTTGTATGTCGTGATTGGCTAATATAGGCCTAGATATTTGTACATGCTATTGTGTAAACAACAAATTGTGAACAGACTGTACACGGTGGATAACCACTTGATGCAATAATTACTGAATATCTTCAATAACTTTGTTAATACGGGACCGATTTGAATTCGGTTTGAAGCAGAGAATGTGGACAGACGAAACGCAGTACATGGACGTGGTTGATTTTTGAAAAATGAACTGATAAAAAAAATATTGAAGATAAACCAAAATTTATGTTAATCTTCAATAACTCTTTTATCAGTGGATTTTTCAAAAATCAAACACGTCCAGCTTATTCCTGGCATTTTTCCACCTTCTCTGCTTCTAACCGAATTCAAATTGGTCAAGTATTAAACAAGATATTGAAGATTATCGGAAATTCTGAGTCACGTGATTATCCACTGTGATTGTGTAAACAACAAATTGTGAACAGACTGTAGGACGGGCGGACCACGGAAAAAGTGACAACAAATATATCACCATTTTGTGACCAGAAGGGGCTTAAAATATCGACTTTTGTATACATTTAACAAGGCTACTAGTACAATCATACATTATTTGGATATCTTTTCCACTAGAGTTCGGAAATGTTTATATACTCCCCGTCATAAGAAAGTAGCCACTTGTCTAATACAAATATTCGGCAATTTTAGGATTATTCATAAACTACCGAAATAAATATAAAACATTGAAGCATGGCAAGTAAAGACGCTTGTGTGAAAGTAGCGAAAACAGTCGAATTACCCTATTAGCTGTGGTAGCTTGGTGGTAGTTCCAGGAAATCAGTAACTGATACGGAACATACTACTGGAATTCGCGGCCATATATAGGGCCGGAAACGGGCCAAAAATGAATAAGGATATGTGTCTATGATAATGTTTGTATTCGAAATGATTATGACTAATAAGTGATTTTCATTACACCCAAGACCCTTGCAAAATGACGGTTTCCGGTTTTAGCCCAACCAAACCCAAATTTTCTCTCAAATGATCTATTTTGTTTCTGTTTGGTCTGTAGTACATGTAAGTTCTAAATTAAGAAAACGTTTTCCCAAACATTACCTACCAACCACTTCCGGTTATTATAAAACATTTAATATTGAGACATGCTATACTGGTACTGCTAAATTTTCATAGACCTCTATCATTTCAACGGAATGATTGTCTGTAAAATTGAAATGGAACTTTTGTTTGTGTTTCAACATCGTCAACTTATGCAGAAAATGACAGCTGTATGCAAAATTGAACTTTGTGTCCTAAAATACCGTTTGGGAATGCTTATGAATGTGTAAAATCAAAATGACATTAAGAATTGTGAAAATTGGGGTTATTTGAAAAGTAGCTACTTTTTTATGACGATGAGTATATATCATTTGATAGCTAAAGAAACAAACATTTCGACGATATTATTCAAACGTACCACAAACATAGTCATTACACAAAATTATCCACATAAATCGTTAAGTCGCAAAACTCCGTAATACCACACACTAAATCGTAGCCTATTTTCCCATATAAGGTATTTACGCACAGACAACATTTTCCCATACTATAGTAATATAATTCCCACTTTTATCAATAATTTCCCCAAGCTTTACTGCATCTTGTTTTTATCGCAGCACAGATCGATTCTATCTCATACATCTGCAGTGCTACTGTCATATTTTAGGGACCTTCGTATTTCGTCCATTTTCAACAAAAACCTCGTAACTGCAGCTTAGAATCGATCTATAACCTTAACCACTCACTAAATACGATAAATAGTCCCATGGTATATGGTAGCATAGTTTCCATATTGTCACATTTTTCATGTAGTAGTTATACAATTCGAACGCTCATCAATAATTTCCTAGAACTTTTACCATCTTATTATAATATGCTCATTTACCAAATATGACATACGGTTGGTCTTTGTTGAGTCAGGTCCGCCTCTCGAAATTTGATTTTATGGACTTCCTTTTAGGGAGACAAATCACATTTAGCCCTAGTATACATTGTGGCCTATATTTTGGATATAAGGTACTCTCTGGCTTTATTTAGAATTTACGCACACACATCAATTCCCCATACTATCGTAATTCAAGTTCCGCCTTTGTCAATATAGCAGCCTATTTTCCCATAACATTGTAATGAAGTCGGCGTCTCATTTTACACACACATTGCATTTTCCCTTTACTGTGGTAATATAACACCCACCACTAGCAATGATTTTCTGGAGCTATGCTTCAACTTGGTTTTTATCACAGCACAGAGTGAATGGATGTCATACATTCTACAATTTCGATTACACCAAATTATATACCAGGACAAAAAAGATACGCAACCCCAATTTTTCATAATAATTTCGACAAAATATGTTTTAATGGCTGTTGAGTACATTTTAATATACCTCCATCCATACGCATAAATACAGTGCCATTTTCTTCAGATGTCGTACATTCATCACGTGATACATGGTAAATTGTTAAAAACTGGTTGTCCCCTGCCATGCTTTCTAGATGACTATTATCAAAACAAATTTTCATCAAACACAAGCTAGAACATAGACAAAGAAGACGCCAAAGCGTTCACACACTTTCCACTACGCTACGCATAGCAAGGCTAGGCCAAAACCAGCGCCTTACTGCAGTACAGATGTTGTTGGTGGAAAAGGTTCAAAATGTTGTCGTAAGACATTGATGGGGCAAAAAATCGACACATGTTTGACTGTATACGTTGTTGGCTCTCAATTGGACCACAACCGATTGAGCACGAGGCGGACCAGCAAGAGATATGACGTCAAGGCAGGACCGAATAATCACGTTAACCCCACATACGGGATAGGTTTAAGACTGTAACGGAGACCGCTAATAACTCGTATGGACTTCACAACAGTCGAATAGCGGACCAAATTGAACGAAACAGATTGTTTTTTTCGACCTCCGTCCAATTTTTTTGTCGTATTGTGTTGACGCGCGGTTTAAACTGGGTGTTTTCTTACTAATGAAATTGACTACCAACAAGATTTTGTGAACTTTACAAGGTGAAATGTTATTGCTTTGAATTTATTAAGTTTTGTTTAAATCTGATTTGATGTCTTTGAGTAAGAAGGAATTGAAAATGAAGTTGCGTTTCTTTTTTGTTTCAGTATAGTTCGTTCACGATAATATGGCTTATCTTTACAAATTATACCCATGCAAACAAGGAAAAGTTCATTCTTAATGTTCAATACAATTTTGCAAGCGTTGATTTGAATCTTGCAGGTGTGAGACACCTGCAAGGTTCGAACCTTCACATGCAAAATTACGGTTGTTCGTAGTTCGATATTGCGTCCTTTATATAAGTAAATTGGACTATAAGGCATCATTATTGTATCAAAAGCATGTCGAAAGTATCAGAGCAACTGTGTTAGTGAAAAAGGATATGCATGTATACAATATTGGTCTCAAATGCCATACGCCGGGGTCAGCAATTTTCAGTCGCAATGCTCTACCATGTGCACCAACACATATATTCCTGGCGTACCCCAAACTAGGAAACAAGTTTGGTAAAGAGATACAATTGTGGGTTACACTGATATTTAACTCCCGGTTCCATTTAATAGTCTACTTTAATAGTCTACCATCATTGTTAATGATAGGCTATTGGTAGAGAATCTTCTTAGTTTATCCCTTTATCTCTAAACAGTGTGCGTCTTCCACGTCGTACGTAGCGAAACTTTTGCATTTTTTGTGGTATTTTAAATATAAATTACTAAAAGATGGTTATAAGAAATCTCATATTTCAATTCAAGTTTTTCTGTGTCATCATAATTATATTGTGCAACAATATTAATTTTTTCGTTTGTCACTGTTTTGAAAGCTGACATGTTTAAATGTACGTCGCCTCGGAAAGTGTTATAAGATTAAAATCGATTTAAGCCACAATAAAAGCTGATAGCTCCCTCAGTATATAGAGGTCGTGTTACACTGCTATCTATAATGCATAATTTTCCTATTGTTTACCGTTTTGTGCCATTCTTTGACATTTCTGCACAAATAATCTCTACGTACGTCATTTGCACAAAGGAAGTGTCAGAAAATTGCATTTTTACGAGTATATGCGAGAAATTGCTACACTTGAATAAGGATGGCGGGGAATCCCCTGACACAACAATTACAGAAAATCTTAAATAACTGTTTTAATATGTATCAGATTTGAAAATGGTTTAAGATAGAGGAGGTGGGGGTTATTCTAAAGAAGATGTAGACGACAAAATTGACGAAATGTTTATAACACTTTAAACGTAAAAAAGGAGAAAACCATGTCGATGGAAATGTTTCTTCTTCAAAATAATGTGTCTACAAGTTTAGATGGACCCTTGAAGTGTTGAATGTTAACCTATTTCCGGGCAAAAACATTGAAGACTTGCCTGAAAGCCAAAATAAACTTTGTTTTAAATTTGAGCCAGGATCTGGAAAAACGTCCTTTATAGCATTTGAGAACAACCTGGATCCAGACCAGCCTGTGCATACGCACAGTCTGATCATGTTCCATATTGTTCTCTAATAGCTTCTTTGTGAACTGTAGCAACCATAGAAGAGCAGCATCGGTGTATGCCAGTCTTTGCTTAGGCACAGGCTGGTCTTGAAACGTGGATGTCTCAAATGCTATAAGGGACGTTTTTCCAGATCCCGGCTCATTTGTATCAATATTATGTTGAATAAAAATATTTGATTAGTAAAAAAGGGGAAAAATGTTTGTTTCATGTTTCAGCATTTTCTTCTCCCCCTAATAGTTAACGGATACTTGTGAGCGTCTGAAATATGGTAAAAGAGATAGGCTACCTAAACCCTCTCTAAAATCACCAGAATAGTGTCTGTTATAATTTGAAAGGTTCAAAGCTACTGCAAACGGCAAAAGTACGTAAGCAATGTTATGATATATGTACAAAATAATGCTGAAAATATTGAGACAAAAGGAGGAAATGCTGGTCATCAGCAAGTTCGTCTTTTTCCTCAACGTTTTCCTAAGTAGCTTCTACCAGAGACATCAAACCAAGGTAATATCTGGCAAAAGGTTAACGGATACTTGTGAATAACAGCGTCTGAAATATTGTAAAATACAATATAATACAAAGAGTTTATTGCATCAAACAAATACATGTTTATAGCAAATTACAAAGAATACATATATTCGCGACAAGCGAAAGACATGAGTTTACAGAAGAACAACACAAGAATGAATTATCTATTGACATTCATAGTAAGACATAACTGTAGAGCAAAGGTTACAGAGAAAACATCTGATAAAGAAAAACAAATTCACATCGAACTTTATGTTTCATTTCTGTATTTAAAGGCGAAATGTAAAAATTTTGATACATTAATTACTATTTGTCGTTTTTTATTGGTAAGTAGGTTTCTGAATTTTTGTAAAGTTGGCCAGGTGAAGTAATAAGGTTTTATATATTTTTTCCTAATGTCAGAGTAGTATGGACATATTAATAAAAAGTGATATTCGTTTTCGATCATGTTGAAGGAGCATTTAGAGCAGATTCTAGAGTTACGCGGGATATTTTGATGACGTCCTTTTTATTGTATTATAATTATTCAATAAAAATAAAATAAATATAATATTGTTTATATCGTTGAATTTATTTAACGGCTACAGCAAATCTATTGAAAGCCACGCGATTCGAAGATAAGCGAGTATCCAATCACGTACAAAGTGGGAGGAGCTTAGTAGAATACATACACCTGGAATCAGCATGTGCTATCATAATTCGCTAGAAAGTCTGTTGGGTGATTAAGCTAATACATGTAAACTCAATTATAATATAATGCAATGTACGTGATAAATGATACGCTGTGATACCTCTTTAACTACAATTAGGAATTTCATTACATAAACTGTGAGTGTTAAACATCTAATTACATATTTGAACGGTTGGATTAATACAGTGCAAGATGAGTGGCGTTAAGAGAAAAAACCGAAGTCGGACTTCTGCTAAGGACTCACAAAAAGAATCTGTGACAAGTTCGAGGAAAGAACCATACCCAGTCTTAGACAGTGACGATCCAAGGAAATGGACAATAAGTACCATTCGTCAGAAACTATGGACAGATTTGGGTATAAAAGCACCCACGAAAAATGTCACAAAATCGTTTTTATTGGAATTATATGAAGACAACAAAAACTCGACGTTGTCATCACGATTGGAACCCGGTTCGGGCAATGTAACAACTACAAACCACGATGACACTTCATTCAACCCCGCTGTCGTTTCAGAACCGGGAAGGGCTTTTGAAACGACAATGTTATCAACATTAACCAGTGTCAACCAATGCTTTCAACTGCTCCAAAACACCGTATCTCAACTGATGTCTCAGAGATCAGAGGCGGCTAGTGTTCCTCAATCCTTTAACTTAGGTACATGGTATAGCAATGATCAAAACCGACCAAGTGAATCCACAAGCAGTGCTAGTGACACAAACCAGGGAATAAGATCGGACTCCATTTCCACCGTTGATATCGTGTCGCCCACCTTACAAAAGCAAATCATCGAAGGTAGGGACATTAATTTGGCATCTTTACTTATTCCAAAATTCGACTGTCCTCAGTCTCACACATTAGTTGCCGACAATATAGAATTGAGTGTTCTTGGCCGACCCGATCCGCGCCTTAACCGACAATTGTCTATCCAAGAATTTATTCGCGCCTTCGGAAAATATAAACGGGTGATGTGCGCAGCGTTCCCTGCACGACAAAATGAACTTGACATGTATCAGGAAGACATAATCGAAATCCACAATTATTTTGGGTCTAAGTTTTATGATTACCACAAAATGTTTAGCGCTAAAGCGGCAGCGTTGTTGAGAGAAAAACGGGTCAAGGTAGATTGGGGCCAACGTGATAGGGATCTCCTTGCTTTAGTCAGTGCCGGAGCCGAAGTTCGCTCTTGCCAAAATTGCCACATGATTGACCACGCCACGCAATTTTGTCCTTTACAATCTACTAGAAAAGCATTCTCCGATGCTAAATCTCAGGTCTCCCCCGATGTAGATAGACATGGCCGGACCCGCATTATCTATAATGGCAAAGAAATTTGTAACAACTACAACTCAGAAAATGGTTGTTACAAACAAAATTGTATGCATAGACATATTTGTTCAAAATGTCACGGGTCTCATACTGCTCAATTCTGTAAATCTGGGAAAGGCAATCACGTGCCGGTGCCTGTTACACATATACCGACAAAGAACACGAAAGACGAAAAAAAGACAGATAAATGACTAACCACAGAAAATTCGCACATCTGGAAAGCAACGACGCCAGTTAATATTGGGATCTTAAGACAAGAGTTATCGTCTCATCCGGATAAGAATTTTGTAAATTATTTATGTTCTGGGCTAAAAGATGGTTTCGATACTGGGGTAATCAGTCGTCACATAACCATTTTAGAGTGCAAAAATAATTTTTCTGCTCGGAAAAGACCGTACAGCGTAGACCATCTTTTACAGGAAGAATGTACGAAAGGTTTCATGTACGGCCCTTTTACAACTTTACCTTTCAGCAATTACAGAGTAAGCCCGTTAGGTATCGCCATCGGCAAATATTCCGGAAAGGAAAGGTTAATACTTGACCTATCCGCCCCCCACAACGATGAAAATATTAGTGTGAATGACCTCATCGACAAAGATTCTTGTTCTATGTCATATGTAAGAATTGATGATGCTATCAACACGATAATGCACGTGGGACGAGGAGCTTGGTTGTGTAAGTTCGATATTGCCGATGCCTTCAAACTCTGTCCGATAAAACCGTGTCAATGGCCTTTGTTTTGTGCGAAGTGGCGGGATCTGTATTATTTCTGGATAAGACTATGTTTTGGCTGTCGGTCAAGTCCTGTAATTTTTGATACACTTTCAAAAGCAATATGCCACATTGCTATGCATAATTATAATGTACAGCACATTCTGCACCTGCTCGATGACTTCCTTACCATTGACTATCCAACAAACGAAGGGGAACGAAATATGGCTATTATGAAAATGATTTTCAAAAAATTGAATGTGCCCTTATCTGAGAATAAAACAACGGGCCCCACCACTTGTCTTGAATTTTTGGGAATTATACTCGACTCGGCACGCATGGAAGCTCGTCTTCCTATGGATAAAGTGAAAAGGATAAGTCAATTTATACAATCGTTTCTGTTGAAACGATTTTGTACAAAACGAGAACTCTTACAGTTGTTAGGTCACCTGAATTTCGCCACGCGCGTTATCCTTCCCGGTCGCTCGTTTGTCTCCTTCCTGATACATTTGTCAACTACCGTGAAAGACTTGCACGACACCGTTTATATAAGTACGGAGTGTAGGACTGAATTACAATTTTGGCAAACATTTCTTAACCAGTGGAATGGTGTGGCTTTATTTCACTATAAAGATTTCATATTAAGTGACAATTTCGAACTTTTCACCGACGCATCGGCGTCTCTAGGTTACGGAGGATACTTTCAGGGAAAGTGGTTTTTCTCCACTTGGTCTAGCGAACTACCTTCGATGGACGACAAAAGTTTGTCTATTGCATATAAAGAGTTATATCCAATTGTAGTAGCTGCTATCCTCTGGGGGAAAGAGTGGTCTAAACGACAAATTGTGTTTAGGTGTGACAATGAAGCTACGGTCGCGATCATAAATAAAGGTCGGTCAAAATGCCTTTATATTATGCAGTTAATGAGGAAACTCACTTGGCTAGCTTGTGTACACAACTTTAACTTCAAAAGCAAACATGTGCCTGGCAAATTAAATGATATTAGCGACTCTTTGTCTCGTTTGCAGATTGCTCGCTTCAGGAAGCTAGCACCGAACGCCGAAAGGTACCCACACAAATGCCCCGAACACAAGGAAGTAATTTGGAATTAGACAATACAGTAAGTGATTTGTGGAAACATGCTTTGTCCGCAGGAACTAGGACACTCTATGATACGGGCTACGAACATTTCCAACGATATATGCTGCTGAACGGATATAAATGGACACCCGATACGATGCCCCCTATCTCGGAAGATATCCTAGTGTATTTCGTAGCTCACTGTTTCAAAAATTTAAACCTTAGCTACACGACAATTAAACTCTATTTAGCTGGTATTCGATTTTCATATCTACGAGCCAATGTGTCTTCGCCTTTAGATAATTTACACACTAACCCACAACCTAGGCTCGCGTTGATACTTAAAGCAGTGAAAAGGGTGCAGTGTAACAAACCTCGTCCCAGGCTACCAATAACAAAGGATGTTCTTTATGATATCACAAGTGCCCTGAGAAAAGGTGTGTTTTTCTCAGCCTCAGATTTGGTAATGGAATGTGTATGTGTAATTGCCTTCTTTGGATTTTTACGGTGTGGGGAATTTACCGTACGCTCGAAAGAACATTTTGACCCGAGTCGCCACTTATGCTGTGAGGATGTTATTTTTTATGAAAAACATTTAAGTCTACATCTGAAGGAATCAAAGACAGACCCTTTCAGAAAAGGCTTGCATATTCAGTTGCATTGCACAAATTCGTTTTTGTGCCCCTTTACTATCATGCAAAAGTACATTGCAAAACGAAAGGAATCAGGCACGTTTAGGACAAAGAACCCACTCTTTATTTCTTGCGATGGTCGACCACTTGACAGACAAACCTTCATTGGAAACTTGAAGCACATTTTAAGTGTTTGTGGGTATAATTCAAACAACTATAATGGTCACTCTTTCCGCATTGGCGCAGCGACAACTGCAGGCCAAAAGGGGATCGAGGATCATATGATAAAGACTTTAGGTCGGTGGAGTTCTGAAAGTTATTGTCGTTACATTCGAACTTCCAATGGTAGCATTCGTGAGGCTCAAATGGTACTTAGCGCATGAATCGGTTAGAAAATGCTGTCAGTGAACATGTCTGTTTTATTTCTTCAATGTTTTCAAAAACCATTCAAAAAACAAACAAGCAACAACAACAAATAATAAAATCCTCTATAATACCAGCAATATGATTCCTGGCGTTTTGCAACGTACATGTAATAACTTTCGACCCCATTTATTCATGTCCTGTAACACTGTTATTTACTTGCTAACGTTCCTGCCATATGCTTATTGACATCGTCCAGAGTGACGTTTATAAACAATTAATAGCTCACACGCCATGCTTAAAATCTGGCACTATGATGGATTTGACAAGGCCAATTACAGCGCCTAATTAAAATGTGATAAATGAGACATTCGACCGGACCATGTTGAACCTTATCATCCTATGTTCCGCGTTAATGTTTTACTTATCGGTCACGTCAGGACAACGACTTCATGACCAGACTGCTTTTGTTTTGATAATAAACATGTACATCTTTCGAACCCACTTTCCCTTTCTATCTTCCTCTTTAATTTCATACCTTGGGCGTCAACACATCAATGCTTAATTTCATCGCTGTGTTTCTTTTGGCACCTTCCGAATATTTTCATACACTTGTTTATGCCTATCAGTATTCAAATATTTCGAACTTTCAACGTACGAAATTAATAAAACAACCATAATAACTAACCCCTTTTCTATCAATACTTCTTAGTTCTCAGAGAACAATTCTGTTCTCGACGCGCGCTTCTCGGACATTCGTCCAACCCTATTTCGGGCACCCGCCTAGCTATTTTCGTGACATTCGTCCATCCTTTAAAAGAGCCCATGCTCTCCTACATCTACATTTCGGACATGCGTCCAGCTTTAAGAGCCAACGCTCTTCTGCTTTAACTCTCTTTGGGTTAGTTATTGTGTGCTTTCTTTTAAACAATGATAAAGGTTGACTCCCAAGGCCAAACATTTATATTTGTGTAAGAATAGTTTAAGTAGATTTGTATTCCTGTAGATTATAACTTCTTGTAATCATTAAAGATAAGTATAAAAATGTATACATGTTTTATTTACAACCGAATTGTATTTTAGATGAACAGCAACTTACAAAGATGTATTCTTGTCTAGATCTGTCACTTCATACGACCAGTCTAAAAATATGCTACTTATTTTAAGCAGCCGAATGTCATATTGCACCACCTGTCTGTCTAATTAGCCAAGTATAGAAAAAGGCCTCTCGACTGATGGATCGGGTATTCCAAGGTCGAATGAAAAAGTATGCATCGTCACAATTCTACGAATGGAGGTATGCTGGTGACGAATAAACGAAAACGAGAAGTATAATAGCATTTTTCTAGGAAAACAAGTCATCTGCTCAAATTATGTGACTGCTCGTTTAATGATATAAATATTGTATTATAATTATTCAATAAAAATAAAATAAATATAATATTGTTTATATCGTTGAATTTATTTAACGGCTACAGCAAATCTATTGAAAGCCACGCGATTCGAAGATAAGCGAGTATCCAATCACGTACAAAGTGGGAGGAGCTTAGTAGAATACATACACCTGGAATCAGCATGTGCTATCATAATTCGCTAGAAAGTCTGTTGGGTGATTAAGCTAACCACCTACCTTCCCCACCACCTCCATACCTTGATTAGATTATTTCTGTCATTGATTATATGTACTTCTGTCATCGGTTATGTTGTTTTTCTCTCAAAGACAGTGGTATAATTATGTGCTTAGTTTATCTTTGTTGCTGTTGTGCTTATACTCTCTTTTCAGCGGAGTCAACCTTTATTATAGTAATTATACATTTGGCACCTTCCGCTGATTTCATACACTGGTTTATGCACCTTCCGAATATTTTCATACACTTGTTTATGCCTATCAGTATTCAAATATTTCGAACTTTCAACGTACGAAATTAATAAAACAACCATAATAACTAACCCCTTTTCTATCAATACTTCTTAGTTCTCAGAGAACAATTCTGTTCTCGACGCGCGCTTCTCGGACATTCGTCCAACCCTATTTCGGGCACCCGCCTAGCTATTTTCGTGACATTCGTCCATCCTTTAAAAGAGCCCATGCTCTCCTACATCTACATTTCGGACATGCGTCCAGCTTTAAGAGCCAACGCTCTTCTGCTTTAACTCTCTTTGGGTTAGTTATTGTGTGCTTTCTTTTAAACAATGATAAAGGTTGACTCCCAAGGCCAAACATTTATATTTGTGTAAGAATAGTTTAAGTAGATTTGTATTCCTGTAGATTATAACTTCTTGTAATCATTAAAGATAAGTATAAAAATGTATACATGTTTTATTTACAACCGAATTGTATTTTAGATGAACAGCAACTTACAAAGATGTATTCTTGTCTAGATCTGTCACTTCATACGACCAGTCTAAAAATATGCTACTTATTTTAAGCAGCCGAATGTCATATTGCACCACCTGTCTGTCTAATTAGCCAAGTATAGAAAAAGGCCTCTCGACTGATGGATCGGGTATTCCAAGGTCGAATGAAAAAGTATGCATCGTCACAATTCTACGAATGGAGGTATGCTGGTGACGAATAAACGAAAACGAGAAGTATAATAGCATTTTTCTAGGAAAACAAGTCATCTGCTCAAATTATGTGACTGCTCGTTTAATGATATAAATCAATATTTAGTTCATGAGCCGATAGTCTGAATTTTGTGTAAGCTATTCTTAATTTTTTGTCGTCTATAAAATCAAGATAATCTTCAAATTCTAGGTCATTTTTAATTGTTTTGTATGTAGTGAGACGTGTTGAATTATGGATACTTTCAAACCAATTTTGCTGGTATATGTCTAAGATTCTTTGTTTAATTATGTTAAAGTCTACATTTCTGTTTCTGTTCATTTGATTTTCCCAGATATTTGAAAGTCCACATGTGTCAAGTATTGTTTTGATTTGATATGCCCAATTCTGACTATTGTATGTAATGTCGTTTTCGAGGTCGGTTTTAAGTATGCTATATGTTTTATATAAAAGAGACGATTCTGGTTTATTTAACAGTTTTATCCAATATTTAATCATCAGTATTTTTCTATGTATAAACATCGGGATCCTTCCGAATTCCCCGTACAAGCATTCTAAATTTGTAGAGCCTCTAACACATAAGATTTTGCGACAAAATTTACTATGGATAGATTCAACTTCATTTGCTGTGTGATGACCCCATACCTCAGCTGCATAGTTAAGGACTGGTGATACTAGACTGTCGAATAGTTTTGATTTTTGCGAAGTCGGAAGGTTGATTTGGTTCATTACAATGAAGAGATTATGAAGTGAGCATGATGCTCGTTGGCTTATTTTAGTTTGCGTATTATTCCAGCTGCCGTTTTTGTATAAATGTACCCCTAAATATTTGAATGATGAAACTACTTCCAATTTTTTGTTGTATAAAAAGAAGTCATAATTAGTATGTCTACCTTTTTCAAATATAACTATTTTTGTTTTATCAACATTAAGGCGCAAATTCCAATCACTACAGTATTTTTCTATGTCGTTTAACATTGATTGCAAAGATAATGGATTTTTGGCAAAGACAACTGCATCGTCTGCAAATAAGAGCAGAAACAATTTTAAATCATTTATTGTTATAAGTCCATCTATATTAGAATTGATGCTAGACATAATGTCATTCAGGAAGAGTAGGCAAAGTATGCTACTTGCAGGATCGCCTTGTTTTACTCCTATATGTGAATGTATGTAGTCTGATTCATCGGTGCCATAGCGGACAGTAGATTTTACAACATTATACATAGATTTGAATGCGTTAACTAATTTTGTACTTACATTTTCAGAAACCAATTTTTGCCATAAATACCGTCTTTCTATGGTGTCAAACATTTTTTGCCAATCAAGGAATGCGGCATATAGCTTTTGTTTATTTGACAATGTTTTTGAGATTATTGCGTGAAGTATAAATATACAGTCTACCGTAGATTTATTTTTTTGGAAACCAAACTGGTTATCTATAAGTTTTTCATGTTTTTCTGACCATTTGGTTGACCTGTTGATTAATAGTTTAGAATATATTTTTGAAATGATATTATTTAATGTTATACCTCTGAAGTTTTGGGCTTTGTGTTCACCACCTTTAAATATTGGAATAATTATACCATCTTCCCAGCATTGTGGAAAGTTACCTTCAGAGAATAATTTATTAAATAGGCTTATCAAGAATGGCGATATTATGTTATATTATTAGTAAAAGAGACCACGTTAAGTGAAATATTGGATGGTCTTCTATCACTTCATTTAGCTCGATTTTTCAACTTAACCCTTCTCCAAACATAACATGGGTTCCGTCTGATTTAGGCCGTTACGAAATTTAATAAGTCAATAGCAATTTATTTTTTTAATAGACTGGGATTGAAGTTATGTTTTGATAAACCGTCTTGATTCAATCCGTAGTTACGAAATTCTATAACAACGCCAACGAAATACTATTTGTTTGTCCGAAATAACGTCACGGTTTACTGGATAAGATCGTTCCATATTGAACATGAATGAAACAACAACCTGGTCAGAGACGTAGCCTACTTCTCGATCAATCATATGTTTTGCATTTTTGTAGGAAGAAATAGTACGTTTTAAAACTCTGCAAAATCGCACGATTCATAAAGACGCACTACGGGTTGTAAGAGCGCCTAAAATATTTTACATTCAAAGCAGGTCAAAAGTATGAATCTCTTTCGAGAAAAGTACGCATTCTTTGTGAATTTTCTGGAATTTCAGTATAATGTTCCCTGCGTCTCACGCACATCTGTCGTACGTGATCAGTACGTCTGTCTTTCGTGCTCCTGGCGTTCTAAAAGACGCAGAATAGTATTAGCAAAGAATTGTCCAGTCAATTCTTTGCTGTGTGCAGTCTGGGTCGTGGTTGCGTCCATCAAAATCGTACGTTGCACGTGCGTGCATCGCACGACTAAACGTAGGTTTTAGACGCAGACCGCACGCAGGAGCACGTACGACCGGTTAAAGTGACATTTCACATTTATTTCATTTTTTAAAAGTATGGATTGATGCAAAGACTGTTTATTTTAATGCGTAGAAATGCTATCAGTTTTTTGAAGTTGTTATTTATATGCGAAAAATGAGCATTTAAAGTTGAGACAGAAATGACAAATTCTATATAAATCTTAACTGTTGTCCACAACAATTTGTCTAATTTTAGCACAAAAATATATATTTCTCGTAAACGGTTCAATATTTTGACTTGAGATTTTCAGACTTTCCATAAGAAAAGATGCTCTATATATAGAACAAAAGTAAAATTTATGTAAAAATAATTGTGAAATGTCACTTTAAGAGAGGCTTAAACACCACAGGGCAAACGAAGAAAAGGGGTCTTTATAGCATTTTGAACAGACAACCCCGTTTCCAGATCAGCATGTCGTCGCTTTTGGACAAAAACCACGTGACTGCAGATTGTTTTAAGCTGTAGGTACGAGGTTTTCGTTGAAAAGCAACGAGGTGGTAAAATGCGCCATGATGGAAGGTCCAATTTGCTAACTCTGTAGTTGAGACAGGAAATTAAGAAACTATAAGAGTACACAGTAGGTCTTATCAGATTGTGAGTATTCAAAAGCTGGGGTGCGTTCTTTAGAGCGAGATTTCTTGAGATATCTTGAGATTTCTTAAGATGTTTTAGGATAAAGCGTTTTTAGAGCAAAATTTTTAAGACGCTCAATGGGAGGCGCCATTACCCTATACTTCGTGCGGAACCACTCGGTCAACCCTGTACAAACAATATAAAAGAGATTTGACGGAGTTGTTCCGAACACTCCATAATTCATAAACCGCGATGTTCCGAATGCTCAATACTTTATACAAATGACGTCATGATGACGTCATTTGTACAAATATGGAGCATTCGGAACAGATCGGTCTAAGTCTCGGTCTTAAAAACGCTTTATCAAAAGCACCTTAAGAAATCTTAAAAAATCTCGCTCTAAAGAACGCGCATCTGGACCCATGTTGGTATTAAAAAAAATAAGCGTGAAACTTATAAACAACATTAACGAAAGATACGAATTAAACAAAACTAAACAAAGCAAAAACACAAACAACTCACATACCCTTCTATTGCGATACATTATGGTTCCAAACAAATTGTTACATCCATTATATAAACCAAACAACGCAAATCTGAGATTAGAACAAAAATGCAATGGAAACAATAAACCCTCGTCAAGTTGCCATAGAAACGACACCTAATAATTGTAAACGCCGTAATACGTTAAGATTACAAGAATCGACGACAGTTTGTGACAATTAGCGCTGCGGGCAATGTCCAGAGATTTTCTCGATTTTGATATTATAATTGGAAAACGACATTCGAATATTTTAGGATGCCATGTTTCTCCGGTTTTTAATTGTAGGCTATGTTAAGGAGATCAAAGCTTAAAATTTTTCGTCGACGCTAGAATGTAGTTACAACATCTTAATACACGGCGGGGAATCGAGAAAAGCAGAAAAGCTCCAATAATTCAAATAATATGTGACCAATTTAAAAATAATTAGAAGCAGAGGCACCCAAAATACGTCAGCTTATAAAAAGTTATTGATGGACGAGTAAAATTCTACACATCTAGCAAATTCCTGGCATTTTTAATCCTCTTCTCTTACGCCCGCCAAAATGTTCCGAGTTAAAATAGTTTGTTTCAATGTTCATTGCACTGTAAATAGAGCACCTGTTACTTGTAGATTAGTAGGAACATGCACAAAAAATAGATATACGCTAGCTTAGCTAGTGGTGCCTCGATAAGTCATCGGGGGAATCTAATAGTACAAACAAACAAACAAATATGGCTGCCCCCACATAAAAAAACATGCTGTCGTCTATCTAAAAATTTGTTCGCATAGGATCACACAAGAGGCAGCAAGTTTTTACCTCACTGCTACCCACTCCATTCAGCTGGGTAGACTGAGGCGTTGACAATTAAGTGTCTTGCCCAAGGACACACCTCCCCGGGTGGGACTCGAACTCGGGTCCTCCGGGTTACAAGCCGAGTGCGCTAACCACTGCGCTATCGAGGCTGTCATATTCGTTGTGAATACCGTTGTCCAATCAAATCGTTTGTTACAAATGTCACTAGTATCCCATGATGCAATTATACCACATAAATTTTTTTCGCGCTATTATCGAATATGAATAAAAAATATAGAACATAAATAAAAAAAAATATAGAATATAAATAAAAAATTATATCACATAAATTTTTTTTCGCGTTATCGAATATAAATAAAAAATATAGAACATAAATAAAAAATATACAATATAAATTAAAAATTATATCACATAAAAATAATTTTAGAATATAAATAAAAAATTATAGAATGTAAATATAAAATTTTATCACATAAAAATATTTATCGAATTTTGCAACGTTCCACACGCCATAAATACTTGACCAATTTGATTTAGATTTGAATCAGAGAATATGGGTAAATGCCATGAATCATCTGGACGTTGTGGATTTTTGAAAAATCAACTGATAAAAAAGTTAATAAAGATCAGCCCAAATTTTGGTCTTCAATATCATTCTTATTAGCTGAGTTTTCATAAAATCCATCACGTCCATCTAATGCGTCACGCCTTTCCATCTCCTCTGCTTCAAATCGGTCCCACATTAACTAAATTAACCCTCTCCCAAACAACAAAATGTTAGGATTGTCAAATTTAAAAGGCACTACAAATGACAAAATGCATGTTTATAAAGGAAAGGATTGTGTACTATATAGCACAGAAAATAATGAGACAAAAGGAGAAAATGCTGGTCATCAGCATTTTCTTCTTTTGTCTCAATGTTTTCCCAAGCCTTTTTTATCAACAACGTCAAAACCAGGTCTTGTTTGGGAAAGGGTTAAAGAAGCTTTTCCGAAATTCTGAGTCACATGATTAACCACCGTGGTTCGTTTTTGTCGTCGTACGGATTATCGAGTTTTCAGACGACATCCCTGTAGGGAATAAAAAACAAAGTTTTCATTAATTATTCAATCAATTTAATTTCCGATGCAAAGACTCAAACAATGCGAAATGAATAAAAAGTTTGACATTCATCTAGTTTTGCCCCAGTGAAAATACAAGATAATTAAATATAGTGTTGGCCTGTGCAAGATGGACACGTTTCATACGGTTTCTTCACTATAGTAGTCGAAAAGGCGATTCATTGATTGATAGAATGTTTGTCTAATTATATGTTCCTGGTATTTCTCCCTATGCCAGTTCAAATACTCTTGCACTATATCTAATTCATTCTTGGAACAGGGGCTAACAGATGATTTGCCTTTTCCAAACAAGACCTGGTTTTGACGTCCCTAATAGAACAGGCCTGAGAAAACATTGAAACAAAAGAAGAAACTGCTGATAAGCAGCAGTTTCTCCTTTTGACTCAATATTTTCTGTGCCATATTTTATACAAATCTTATCTTTAATTACATCCATTTTGTCATTTGTGACAGTTTTTGAAGTGGATCTCCCTAAAATTATGTCGTTTGGGAAGGGGTAAAAGCCTGGGACAAAACATTGAATATCCGACGTATTACAGCTGACTGACTGATACCATTTCATTGTTTTCCTCATCATTCTATGAGAGAATATATTATGCACAAGGTGCACAATTATGCACAATATTATGCACAATATATGCACATTCACGTAACTAAGAATTTCAGAAAATCATCAATAGTTTTGTTAATACTTGACCTATTTCACTTTGGTTTGAAGAAGAGAAGGTTGGAAAATGCCAGAAATAACCTGGTCGCGGTATATTTTTTGAAAAATCAACTTATGAAAAATGTTATTGGATATCAACCAATTTCGGTTAATCTTCAATAACCTTTTTATCAGATGATTTCTCAAAAATCCAGAACGACTATCTAATGCGTGACACCTGTCCACCTTCTGATTCAAACCGAATTCAAATCGGTCCCGTATTAAAACATTTATTGAAGATTTTCACAAATTGTTTTATCACGTGATTTTCACCGACCGGTATGACGTTTCGTATCGACTTTCGTTTGCTCATAAATTCAAAGCTTAACCAGCTATTTCCCCACGTTACGAAACAGAGTGGGTAACCCGGATTTGCGCGGACGTCTCTAATCGTGCATGAAATAATCATAGACCGGTTTACAGTTTCTGTCTACGACGGACGCCGCCGACGCAGACGGCATTCGGGCTGTGGCATTGACCCCATCTTAACCCTTTCCCAAACAACAATATTTTGGGCTGTTTCAAATTCAAAGATGTTGCAGACGACAATGCTAAGTGAATGGAATTTAAAATCTTTTGGACTTTTTGGGTAGAAAACATTGTGGGAAATGAAGAAATTGCTTGTCACAAGCAATTTCTTCATTTACCACAATGTTGTCTACAGCATTTTTCTTTTGGTGAGTCAAAAAGAGTTAATGTGTGGTAATGGGTTAAAGTCTCCATTCACCTAAGAGTTCATTTCCAACATTTTGTCCTTTTTTTCCCTTATATAAACCGTGGTAATGGGTTAAAGTCTCCATTCACCTAAGAGCTGATTTCCAACATTTTGTCATTTTTTTCCCTAATATAAACCCGGTAGTATCCATAAGGCTACAATGTACAACTTTCATCAGTATGATTAATTTCGACGTCTGGAACACCAGGTTGAATTTTGACCACTTTTAAACCATTACCACACGGTGACGCCTTTTGACTCCCCACAAGATAATGGCTGTGGAAAGCATTGTGGAAAATGAAGAAATTTCTTGTGACAAGCAATTTCTTCATTTCCCACAATATTTTATAAACAAAAATTCAAAAAATTTAAAAGAATCCATTCGCTTTTAATTGTCGACTGAAACATCTCTGAATTTGGACCATCCTAAAATTTTGTCGTTTGGTAATGGATTAAATCCTGTCGTTCTAGAGAAGGGCTAAACGCTGACACTTCCCAAATCTCGAAAAAAGGTATAGTTCAGTCGCGATTTTTTGGCACCCGCTGATATTCTTTACTTATGTCAACAAGGGTATTATTTCTGAATTATCAATAAAGTTGTGCATGCGTTGGTTCGAAATTAACAGATGTGCGATACATGTACCTGCAAGATTCGAACAATAGCATGCAAAATTACAGTAGTTACGAGGGATATTAAAGGTTTGGAGCTTCAGGTTTTTCTGTCATTCAGATGGTATAATACTTTGCACCCTTATTTTCATAAATATTTCAAAAGCAAATTGGACGGAGGACCATATTGCTTGCTGTTAAAGTAAAGCCACAAAACGTTTTTAAACCCCTAAAATATCGGCAAAATTGACAAGACCGAGATCATTGCTTTGACAAGGTTTCTAGTCCTAAAGGCTTAATCGGACAAATAGGTTAAAGATCGATTGCCTGTAGTTTATGTGATTTCCCTTCTTCTTTTGCAAAGTTCTATAAAACTTTGGGTGAAAATAGGGCCTATATCATAGATGCAAAGGAAGTTCAGGAGACGAAAATGATAAACTTTCTGCTACTGATGAGGGATATTTAGGGTACCAATACGTTGACTTCTATAGAACAAATTTCATTCACCAAGAATTAGCTTATTGCCCTCCCCCCCTCCCACACACACACACCAGCCATCGAGAGTCGTTTGATGACAATTATGGCCAATCACCGTTTGTTGCCATTGCACGTGGTATGCTTTGCTCGGAATTGGGTCAGAGGCTCGATCTGGAATAAAGAAACCGGCTGATGTGTTGCTATTTTTAGTACCAAATTGGAACCGTTTCTGTGTGTATACAATGTTAATTTCCCATAAACCCATTGTTTGCCACCGGAAGCGGATCATAGGTACGGAATAAAACGATAATTGAAAGGGGTCAATTAGCAAACGAGATGGTACAGTAGTGCAGTTTTGGAAGAAATTTACACGTAGCAAAATATAGCAGCTTGAAACCAAACTGGTTCTTTCTATGCGAGGCTCATAACTTTTTGATTCCCCACAGATATTGTTATTTCATAGGTCAATTTTGTATGTGCCTGATTGTGCCATAAAAATATTCTACTTGCGATCATATAATTCCCACCAAAATATAGACTCCATCAACGGGAAGGGGTTAATAATTTGATTTAAGCTTAAAGATAACGATGCTTCTCAGCAATAAGCTCGTAACTGCAGCTTGTTTTAACAATGGGGAGAATCACGTGATTGACAATGGTATTGAACCCGAAATTGCGAAAATTTTGGATGTATGTTAAGCACGCCGCATCATATTTACAGATTTATTTCTTACCCAAAGAACTCTCTGTTCACACGGCATATTTCCAGACCATCTTTTATCGATGACATTTCATGCTAGTCCATTTACAAGGTCTGTGTTGTCTTCGTTAAGCGTATCTACGAAAAAGATATTAAACACACGTGCAGTGCTGTAGTGTTTGGCACGCCGAGTTCTTGTGAGTGTACTGTTAAACACGCACACACTTGCTCGTGTACTATGGAAGACAAGGATATTGGACGAATTGGTTGTTTATTCATAACCCAATCTGATAGAAATCCGGTGTTAACTTACAGAAAGTTCAAACATATGACAGACATCGTAAGGGGTAATCTTTTATGAATTTGGAAAAAACACGAAATCGGCTATAACATTATTGCTCTAACTAATTAAATCTCTTGTTATATAAAATTCTCCATGACAAATAAATGCAAACAAAATGGTTATGAACTGAAATGTGGTGTCCTCGTTTCCTAGTTTACGGTGTGTTACATAGTATCTTATATTGTATGTGTAAAAAATCTGAAAATTATAGATAATGGTTGACAAAGTGGGTGGGGTAAAATGAAATCTGAAGCAATTTTTTACTTTGAAGTTCAATCACTTTTTCTGTATCGATCATATCAAAATGAAATTTTGCATGTACTTTCAATAGACCAAGGACAGGATATTTTTAACGAGCCATCTATCATATCAGTTTTTTTTAACTTCTGTATTTGTTCTTCTGTCAATTTCAGATTTTGGTTACTTTTGAAGTATACTCAATTTACGAAACCATCTCTACAACCTTTATTTTTTGTATAAATTGTTACCGGTGTGATTTCTTGTGAAAAACTCTAAAAATAAGCCAAAAATCCGATTTTTACACAAGCAAATAAAAAGAGATAGTATGTAACGGTAGTAACCCTATCAATCCACAGATTTTGACGAAAATCTAATTATTGATTCATTGTTGCAACCCATCTTTTTGAGAAAGTCATTCAAGCTATTTTACTAGTATATCTATTGAAATTCTTCTTGTGACAATGGAGATTGGACCTGTAAATTAGAGTTTTACCACAATCACACACATACTCTCTTCTACCTTCATGGAAATCAAGGTGATCTTTCCTGGTCTGTCTGTAATTTGTCGTAAAAGAACACATGTGGCATGTCACGTTTGACTCCCTTCTGTGATCCCTCTGATGTAATCGCAGAGCACAGGCCAGGAGTAACGAATTTTCACAAATTTATAAGTTGCATTTGTATTTCCTTTCAGCACCATGTTTCCTGCGCCAGAAATTAAAATGTTGACTTAAGAATATGAATGTAAATTAGAAGGATTGTGATTATTCGAATTGATTTCATCTGGTTCTGAATTGTATATTAACTGAGTTCCTGCCATGACCTTTTTAAATGTTTCTTCAATAGTGAAGCACTATCTAACGATGATTTACTAGGTGAAGCTCGGTACATTGGAGACTTATAATGACTTTTTTTATCTGAGTTTCCGATTTTGAAGGCGTTGCGTGCTTCCTTTGGATTCCAGACTTTTGACTTGCGTAAAGAAAGCCGAGACTTCTTTCGAGTCAATTTAAAAATTGAAGAAAATTGTAAAGGTATATGTTAAAAGCAGTTAAAAAGGTAACCGTTTTATCAGAATTCGACATATAGATTATGAACAATCCACTTAAAATCCGGTGTCTGGCATGAAAGTAACATATAGAATCATTGTAAAACCTTGTTTATGATGTAATTATCTGAAGAAAAAAATCTGACAGGGACAAATAAAGGGTTATCTTCTACAATATTTTCTTCTGACCAATTTAAAAAAAAAAACACTTTTAATACTCTGAAAGCGATTTTGACCGTAAACTAGGAAACGAAGACATTACATTTCAGTTCAGAATCTTTGTGTTCACACGTATTTATCATGGAAAATTATATATAACAGAAGATTTGATTAGTTAAAGCAATTATAGCCGATTTCGTTTTTTCCAAGTTGATAACAGATTACCCCTTACGATGTCTGTCACATGTTACTGTAAGTTAACACCAGATTTCAATCGGGTTGGGTCGTGAATATAATCAATTTGTCCAATATCCTTGGCATCCATAGTACACGAGCAATTGTATGCGTGTTTAACATTACAATCACAAGAATTCGGCGTGCCAAACACTACAGTACTGTACGTGTGTTTAACATCTTTTTTCGTAAATACGCTTAAAAAGACAACACGGACCTTCTAAATGGACTAGAATTAAATGTCATCGATAAAAAATGGTCTTCAAATATGCCGTGTGAACAGAGATTTCTTTGGGTAAGAAATAAAGCTGAAAATATGACGCGACGTGCTAAACACACAGCCAAAATTTTCCGAATTTCGAAAATATTCTTTAAGTGTTCTCTAAATACAGCGAACGGATAGAGGAAAGTTGGGTATCTGTGAAAACCTTAGATATTAGCGGGTACTTTAGGATAGGTGGTTTGTCTGAGAAGCTAAGTAGATTGAATACATACCTTTCTAAAGTTTGGATTTTCACGCCGAAGCGGTCATTTCGTCGCCATTTTTTCGTGTATAATATCATTGTCAATCACGTGATTCTCCCCATTGTTTAAATTAGGAGAAAGAATATTGAGGAAAAAAGTTGCTGATTATCAGACATTTCTTCTTTTCTCCCAATGTTTTCCAAAACTAGCTACATCATGGACGTAAAACCCATTATGCTGTTCTGTAAAGGGTTAACTGGCTGTATTACAGCATTTATTACAGCAACCATCTCAACATCGCGTGTAGAGAAGCTTTAAGTGCAGACCTAGGATTTCACATTGATCCGACACACAATGAATAATATATAGCCCAATAGGGACACTTCCATACTATATGTTTGGAATCTAAGGTCGGGATATCAACAGTAACCCTGATCATTTTTACCAAATACCGGCACATTACAGACAATATTTAACACTTTCCCAAACAACAAAAATTTAAGGTGATCCGCTTCAAAAACTGCCCAAAATGACAAAAAAGACCTTATTAAAGACATAATTTGTGTACAATATGGCAGAGAAAATATTGAGACAAAAGGAGAAACTGCTGGTTATCAGCAGTTTCTTCTTTCGTTTCAATGTTTTCACAAGCCATTTCTATTAGGGACGTCAAAACCTGGGCCCCGTATTACTAAACATCTTACGATCAAGTTTTTGTGTAAACTGTGTAACAAGACATATGATTGCACTAGAAATCCGACTGAGCCAATCAGGGCTGTTGTTACAAGTAATTGTGCAAAAATCAAACGTAAGATCGTTAGTAATACGGGCCCCAGGTCTTGTATGGGAAAGGGTTAGGACGAAATGCTGCTAAACAACATCCCGTAGCTTTTCGACTAAAACCTCTCAACTGCAGGTTGTTTTAACCCGCATTTATGAAGTTTTCGTTGAGAAGCAGCCATTTCCAACTTTTGTTAAATTGCACTCTGATTACAATCCGGTGTTAATCAACAGTAACAGCTGACAGGCATCAGTAAGCGATCATCTTCCAAGACTTTTCCAACTGACCAATCAAATAAACGCTTTCAATGATTACGAAAGCGACAAAACCCGAAATTTAAGCAACTAGAACATAATATTTCATTGCAGAACTATGTGTTTGCACTTGCTTGTCATTATATAATTATATATTATTATATCGAGAGATTTAATTTGTTAGAGTAAATATGATCACTATTATTTTGGTTTTCCGATGGTCATAGAAAGTTGACCCTTCACTTGTGCCTGTCGGATGTTATCGTCAGGTAACACTGGATTTTAATCAGGTTTGCTTGTGTCTAATAAGCACGTCAAAGACGAAGATTTCTCTAAATCCGGCTGTGTTTGTCTATACAGAGTGTCCCAAAAAAAACGGAACCCTAATTCAAAGTCAAATATTTTAAAGCGTAAGCAAAAAATCTAATTTTTGAATTTGCAGTACTGAAGATAAATTATTTTTGCATTTGTGTTCCAAATTTCATTTAAAAATATGCTTCGGTTCAAAAGTTATAAGCAAATTAATAATGACACTAAAAAACCGATCTGACATGATATTGATTTTTGCGTCTTGTTTGTTCGTGAACAACGGTCAGCTGTTGAATTCTGTACCGTTGTACATGTATACATGTACTGATTATCTCAAAATTTAATATGCACACATTCTGTACGTTCAAATTGAGTCCATAGGGTCGTTGTTTGGATTAATTTCAAATGTGATTCATTTCATATGGCGCAGTTTTAACTTTTATTTTCATAAATTACAAGCTTGGTATGCTTCCTAAAATTAGTCCAGCCTTAATTTTCTTGCATAGTATACATTTCTGTGGACTATGATTTAATTCTTTTTGGCGAATTTTGTGTTATTTGTGTTTGCATAAAGGTTAGTGTCAGGTCAAATGAAACCCGTAATACTTTTAAATTAAGCGGTGACCGGCATGTTGGTCAGAAATAAAATAAGTGCCTATGATTATTATTCATGGGTATGTGATGCACTTGGATATTTTGTTTGTATTCAGCTTAGTTACATCGCAGCTCGCAGCATTAACAATTTATTTATTAGCAAAAAAAGATGAAATGAAAATGCACTGTTGTGAATACAATGTTTCAAAATCATTTTGTATTGTATTGAATATATTAACCAATTGTATAGCGTCAATTTATTCAATGAGTGTAGGCGCGCGCTTCAAAACGAAAAGATCGATATCGTGTTAAAATGGTTTTCCAGGTATATTCATTTGAATGTCAATATTTCCAAAACTAATCATTATTTTTCAACCAAATTTTAACTGCTGATAGAAAAATGTCGTTGCTATTGCATAATGTAAATTTGGTGGAGAAATATTGCTTGATACACGAGAAATGTACTTTCAAAAATGGGTTCCGTTTTTTTGGACACTCTGTAGTTTATATCATCTTCTGTTCAAGACTCGGTGTATTACCCTATGTTGCCGCTAAACCCTTACATGAACCAAGCTTCGAGACAGAAACATCAGTAATTGGCGATACCTAAAACCTGATTACACCGACATCCGGGCTGGTAGAGTAACATATCGATCGAAACAAGGACCAACATGAATTCCAAACCAGACTGCACCCTGACCAAGATGCATGTTCTTAGGGTACTTCGTGTATGAAACCAAGATGGCAGTATGGATCCAAAAGCTTTATTTTAACACAGGCTTCTATAATTGTCTCACATACCCAAACCCCATAATCATTATGTACCACCACCACCACAAAAAAAAAAAGATAAAAAAGAACAACGACAACAACAACAACAACAACAACAACAACAACAAAAAAAAAAAAAAAAACAAACATACATTTGATCACGTGCATTACCTTTTTCTTTCCTCTTGTCATTTTATCCAACATCCGTATTTATCCCTTTTCTAAGTCATTTCGATAAACACAAGCACTATACAGGCTATAATGTAAGCTAAATAACGTTATAGAGCTAATGAACCGTTTCTGTGATATTCACCGGTAGAAAACAACTGAACTTTATTCACGTAATGGGAATCGGAAAGTAATTCATTAATTGTCTTTAACCCATTACCATACGACAAAATATTGCTGCTCGAAATTTAAAGATGTTGCAGACGACAATTTAAAATGAAATGAATTTTTCATTCTTTGGTATTTTTGTTTATAAAATGTTGTTGGAAATGAAGCAATTGCTTGACACAAGCAATTTCTTCATTTTCCAAAATGTTTTCCCAAGCCAATTTCTTGTGGGAGTCAAAAAGAGTCAATGTGTGGTAATGGGTTAACGCTTTCCCATAGGAAACATCCCTCCAGTCTGCTGCAACTTGAAAATGTTGCAAATTGCAAAATATGACAGTTGATAGCTTATAGTACTTAAAAGTACATAAATGTAAACTGACACGATTTAAAAACGCAAAACACCTTTTCATTAACCATTCCTTTCATATTGCCTCGATCGGCACTATATTTGGGGATATGTATGATACAATGTATACGCTTGACGCTCCAGCGATTTTGTCGTGTTCTCTGTAAACTATCCGGACATCTGAACAGCCCATCACTAAATGCTCGTGTGTCTCGTGCATTCAGATCACGTGTTAAATCGCTAAGATTTTTTTGTGTACAAATTGCCACTTTGATTTACTTATTGAAAACATACGAGAATAACGAAAGAAAATTCTGTATAAAATGCTGAGGCTTACTTTGCTAAAACGAAACCGAGTTTTTTGGCTTTTGGTTTGCCGTGTTTCGCAAATGAAGGTAGCTAGACGCTTTAATGTAGCCGAATCGACGGTTCCAAGGTTTATGAGACGTGTAAACGACACAGGAAGATTTACAGACCACCCACGTCCCGGTCAGCTGCGTGTAACAACTGTACGTCAACATAATTGTACATGTCAACGTCACTAACGCAACAGATTTGTGACGGCTCAGTCTACAGCAAATTCTTTGGTTGGTAATCGCGGGCGGCCTATACATCGCGACATGGTGATAAATCAGCTCTGAAAACACTGGGTTCGCTGTCGTCGATGTTCAATGCCAGGCTCTTGACTCAACGTGCATTTTGGCATAATCTGACGTCCATTCAGGCATTATTCGTGGCTTTAAACGTCATTTTCTGTCCTGTTATGTTAACAATTGTAACATTTACAATTTTACATGGCTATACATCGGTTTTGTAAGATGCAGGAGATACCATTTGTAAAAGTACTTTTTTGCGTTTTTAAATCGTGTCAGTTTATATTGTAGGATAGAAGATACTAAGAAGTAAATGTTGGTCACTAGAAATATCTACTTTTGAGTATTTTAGTATGCCACCTTCAGAGGATGAACTAGCGACAATTGCGATGGATATCGTGCTAAAATAAACCGAGTTTACCGTTATGTTTTGATAAACTGTCGGCGCTGTTATAAATTTTATAACAACGCTTACGAAATACCATTTGTTTGTCCGAAATCATGTCATGGTTAAGCGGATAAAATCGTTCCCTATTTTATTGATGTTTTCCATTAGATACTTTCCCAAACAATACCAAAGTTTGATCATTGGCACATTTTCTGTCGATTTTCTCAAGGATTTATTTGATATGAGTTGTAGAATAGGGAACGGTCTTATCAAGTTAACAGTGATGCAATTTCGGACAAACAAATAGCATATCGTGGATGTTGTTATAAAATCTCGTAACTACGGCTTGAATCAAGCCGCAGTTACGAGATTCTATAACAACACCGACAATTTATGAAAACATAACGACTAACATAGTCTATTTATAGCACAAAAGTCATTGCCATTTCTTTTTCCGATGACTTTCAGATATCGTCTGCAAAAGCTTTGAATTTGAACCAAACATTTTTCCTGATTTGGGAAAGGGTTACAAGCGTTTGAATTCTCTACTGACGTAAAATCGTTTTAGCCAGCGCATCTTAAGAAATCAATCCTAAAACTGTTTCAAGATCTAATTTCATTAATTAGGCCGACCGTCTTTAACATTTTACCAAACGACACATTCACGATTCCAATTCAAAAGGCTGAATGGAATGTGAATACATCGAGGGAAAATAAGGAAATGCAGACGACCACAGTTTTCTCATTTATCTGCAATGTTTTCCATGCTATGATGTTTGCGATGTACAAAGTATACATCATGTTTTTGGTTACGTTGTCGTGTGCAATACCCTTTAGTTTTAAAGATTCTTGAATTATTTTGTAGGAAAGGGTTTAAAACAGTGGTGGTAAATTTCACATGATTAGCACGAACACTGTTTTTCTCTTAAATTCAAACAAATAATTTTAACAGTTTACAGACGGATTTAGCAACACTATTTAAAATTATAGTTAGATCAAATTGAAAGCTGTTGCAGAATGACATAGCATGTTACGAAAACACCAAATTCATCATTCGTAGCTTTGAAACCATTAGCATTTTCTTCTTTCTCTAACCAAGGCCTTTTATCCCAATATCCGCCACGATCGCCAATGCCAGATATGGTTTGGGAGGAAGTATTTCTTGTATGAAGTCTTACACATTACAATATGAATAAAATATTATACTATAAGCGAAAGACGTAGTTGGTTGCATTGACACGAAACACTTCTTATCTAATCATATTTATATTTTTTCCTTTAAGTTTTTTTTTCATCGTTTGTCCCTTGTAACCACTTACACTGGTGGCGAACTAAAACAATTTTCGCTACAACAAGGTATAGATATTTCGCGTTTAAATGTGAGTTTATAGATTTTTTTCTTATGACAATGAACTTGTTCTAAAAACAGACCGGGTTTACCGTTTTGTATTGACGAACTGTCGGTGTTGTTATAAAATTTCGTAACTACGGTTTCGATGAAACCATACATGTAGTTACGATATTTTATAACAACACCGACGGAATACATTGATCGCGAAAAAACGTCCCTCGCTTTGGCCGAGTTCCCCACCAGTGACTTAGTAGTTTACCATATCTACCCCTAATATGGCGGTTTATGATTCCACACGGCATGCGAAGCTTATGACAACCATTTTCTTCTTTTACCACAATCTTTTCCACACAGAAAGATATTCACTTCAAATTGTCGTCTGCAACATATTTTACCCGCTGCTAATGGGTTAAATAATGACAAAAAATCTGGTAACCACCTTTCCCACATTTTATGTTTTGGAACATTATACATATTTTTTGTTATTTTTTTTAACTTTTCCACTGTCACGGTGGGGATTGTGCATGATGGGATGGATAACGAATATGGACAAAATAATCTCGATTCTGGTAAGATTTTTTGCAATAACTTCTTTATTTGTGCGACAATTTTCAAGCGGTTTGTTGCATGTACCCCGCCTTACGAAGCTCTATCATCAGATGTATGACATATTAGATAACTCGTGGTACGCGTCGATTTTCAAGCAATTTGTTGTACTCCGCCTTACTGAGCCCTTTTCTCAGATAATTATATTACTTACTCGTATCTGGAAACTCCTTGTACTTTTCTCAAAAATCAATCGCAACCGACTAGAAAAGGGACTGGATTTTTTGTCGTTTTTCTGGTCGGTTGGGATCAATTTTTGGATAAAATACAAAGATTTTACAAACAAGTCATATATCTGAGGAAAGAGCTCAGTAATGCGGGGTACATGCAACAAACCGCTTGAAAATTGACGCAGAAATAAGAATATTATTGCACAATTTCTTACCTGAAGCGAGGCAAATTTGTCCGTATTCGTTATCCATCCCATCATGCACAATCCCCACCGTGACTGTCTGAAATAAGATTGTATAACTCGCGATAAATGACTTGGCAAAACATTTCTAGCTTTAGCAAGAGATACCCTGTCAGGTCATTTATCGTGAGCTATAAGCACGTCGAAAGCGCTAAGTAAGAACTATTGTCCCTTGTATTAAAAAAGACACGAACATATTCCCTTACTTTGATAATTAATTCCACACAATGCATTAAATTTTCTCCTTTTTTAATGATTTCACTGCGTTAGATATATTTAATCAAATTGCAATGATTGCAGAAAATATAAGCCACTTTTTATACACAATTCCAAATAATATTGTTGTTTTCCCCGGACTACCCGCATTTGGCACCGTTATCCGTTATAACATCCGTTAAAATATTCATCAACCTAGCAGCATAAGTTATAGAGTACATTACCCATTACACTTTGGTCTTCGTTCATCTCGTGGTAAAAGATGTACCGCCTAAATCTTCAGCGTTTTCCGTGAAAAACGGAAATTGGCGAGGGTATCCGGATTTAAAAAATCCGGATGCTCCCGTCAATCTCCGCTGCCACGGATGACGCTTAACCCTGTACCAAACGACAAAATTTTAGGGCGGTCCAAATTGAAAGATCATGCAGACGGCTATTTCAAGTGAATGGACTTTTTAATTTTTAAGTCTTTTCGGATGGAAAATATTGTAGGAAATGAAGAAATTGCTTGTCACAAGCAATTTCTTCATTTTCGACAATGTTTTCCACAGCCATTATTTTGTGAGGAGTCAAAAGGAGTCATTGTGTGGTAATAGGTTAAACCGCACTTAAATGTTTTATTTGGTATCTAATCATGTGTGACAATAACCGATGTTGGTGGCCCTTCCATGTACCCATGATTACATAAATAGAGACAATCGTCGGCTTAGTTCAAAAGCGTTGTAAGTACAGCTAGAATTAGCTGTAGTTTATGTGTTTTCGAACATATCGCGAAATGTTGACAACAAGTATTAATTCCTTCCTCTGAATATTATATACCATAAACGAAGGGAGTCTGGAAATGACCTATCAATTGAACCTAGCTAAAATGGGTTGATTTGGAAGGGATTATTAATGAACTATGGGAGCATAAATCGTGATGTACGATATTTGTAATATAAGTATTTTCATGCTAGAGAACAAGGCATATTTTGTTAAGATAGTAACTCTTCATGACGTTTTTCGACATAATATTTACGTCGTTGTAAATGCAAAACCTCATATCTCGTTTTTGGAAATAATTAAAGGGGAGGGAAATAAGTGTAATAACTTTTCCCAAACTGAAATATTTTACTTGAAATTTGGACATATTGTTCACAAAGGATTTGTCATTAATACTGACCAGTAAAAGTATCTCAAAACATGCAAGAATGGCATTTAACTGGGCACATGAGTTCGTACTTTGAAAATCGCAAGAATCGACATACGAGGTTTTGCATTTACATCGACGATTTGTTAAAAGTTTGACAAATGTAAACGCCTTTGAATTCCAAATCAATATACCAAATTCTGAGCATTGTTAGTGCTTCGAAAGAATACCGACCATTCATGATTGTAGAACACCAATGACAGAATTTCTTTATTGTAACGTTTTACGCAATGTACACTTAAAAGTATAATATGTGCAACCTCTGAAAATTTCATTTCACGAAACAGCGTTCAGTGCTGCAACTTGAATTAGCTGGGGGAATAGATTTGCAACACTTTTGCCGCTTATCAAGTATCAAGTAAGTGTCAATTATGTATCATCTGTAGATGACTTAACCCTTTACCAAACGACAAAATTTGATGATGATCCACTTCAAAAATAGTAAAATATGAGAAAATGGATGTTATTAAAGATATGATTTGTCAAAAATATGACACAGAAAATATTGAGACGAAAGGAGAAACTGCTTTTGTTTCAATGTTTTCCCAAGCCATTTCTAATTGGGACGTCAAAACCAGGTCTTGTTCGGGAAACGGTTGAAGCCTGATTCTAAAGCTGCCTCGGCTTTTTACACGAAAAATCCGCCTTTTTTATGTAGTCCTTGAATTATTCATCCAGTCAGGGAAACGTACGTTATAGTACATTATCTGATACACATATTTAGTCTTTTGTATTAATCTTTGAGCTCAAATCACATTGGCAAGGGGATCGTTTGAAACCATTTTTAACATTATTTTAGTCCCATCACTGTGCCTTGGATACCATAGCATAGGATGCTTGTATTTCTGTCACTGGTAAATCTCACGATAAATGACCAGGCTGAGCATCTCTGGCTCATCGCTAGAGTTGCTCTGCCAGGTTATTTATCGTGATCTATACGAAAACAACATATCTTTCAAACCCCAGCATGCTCATCCCACTTATGTTTATGATAATCCACCCATTTCTGGAAGACAAATGTCGGTAGGATAATTCATCACTGCTGAATACTGAACCCATGATCCCCTGAATACCCCTGATAACCCTTTTCCAAACGGCAAAAAATTGGGGTCGTCAAAAGCTGCTGTAGATAAAATAACAGATGTAAATAAAGATGTTTTGCCTCAATGTTTCCCAAGCCCATTCGATCAGGGACAAAATCAGGCCCCGGTTTCTCGAAAAAACTTAAGTACGTTCTCATGCTCAAATTTGAGCACTGTGCACAAATCGCACGAACTCCACGTGAACTTCAATTGAATACCCTTCAACGTTGGAGAGTATTCCTTTGAAGTTAAGCATGTTCTCACAAGAGTATATATTTTAGTTTTTTTCGAGAAACCGGGGCCAGGCCTTTTCTCTGATAAAATTCGCTCTTTGATATGTTGATGTCGCACATTTACATCAGAGCGCACTACCATTAAACAAGAGGGCCAAAATGGCCCTGCATCGCTCATCTGAGAGGTCTTTGAGACAAACAACTTGCAAACTTCCAACGCGCATGACCCACTTTTAACATGACCCAGATATCAAGATTAACATTCTAAACAATTTTCACAATGATTGAGAAATTATTTGGATTCTTAGAGCAAAAACAAGATTTGACCTACTGACCCAGTTTTTATCATTGTATGACCAACTATTCACATCACCCAGATATCATCAGAATAAGCATTCTGAACCATTTTCACAATGATTGAGAAAATACATTGGTTCTTAGAGAAAAAAAAAACAAAAAAAAAAACAACAAGATTTAGCCTAGTGACCTAGTTTATGACCTCACATGACCCACTTTTTACATGACCCAGATATTGTCACGAAATACATTCTGAACAATTTTCACAATGATTAAGTATGTATTTTGGTTCTTAGAGCAAAAATAGTATTTGGCCCAGTGACCTAGATTTTGGCCTCACATGACCCGCTTTCTTTTACATAACCTAGATATCAAAAGAAGTAGTTAGGACAGTTTGACAAAGTTTGGGCCAAAATTGGCATCTCCAGAGCCCAGGGCAAAACAAAGGATTATAAAATAATTGACCTTGCAACCTAGATTTTTACCTTGCATGACCCTCATTTAATCATGATCCAGATATCATCAAAATAAACATTTAGGACAATTTGACAAAGCTTGAACAAAAATTGCCACTTCCAGAGCAAAAGGAAGGATTTTACAAGATTTGACCTCGTGACCTAATTAACGACCTGACATGACCAACTTCTTGACATGACTTAGATGTCATCAAGATAAACATTAAAGACAATTTTGACATAGGTTGGGTCAAAATTAGCATCTCTAGTGCAAAAGGAAGGATTCTAAAAGATTTGACCTTGTGACCTACTTTTTGACCTCTCATGATCCCTTTTTGAACATGACATAGATATTATCAAGCTAAAATTTAGGACGATTTTGACAAAGTTTGGACAGAAATCGGCACACCAAGAGCAAAAGGAAGGATTTTATAAGATTTTAGCTCGTGACCTAGTTAATGACCTGGTATGACCCACTTCTTGACATGGCCTAGATATCATTAAGATAAACATTCAGGACAGTTTTGGCCAAAAGTGGTACTTATAGAGTAAAAAGATGGATTTTACGATATTTGACCAAGTGACCTAGTTTTTGACCGGGCATGATCTATTTTTTAACATGACCTAAATATCATCAAGACAAAAATTCTGAAGAATTTTCACAATGACTGAGCAAAAAGTGTTTCCCCTAGATCAGAAAGAAGATTCGACCTAGTGACCTACTTTTTGACCCTGTTCTGATCCCGATTCAAATTTTTTGAAGTATTTCGAAAAAAAGATGACCCATATAATATATGAATGAAATTTTGTTGAATTCAGCCAAGTACTTTAGGAGAATAAGATTTTTTTGTGTGAAAAGTTGACGGATGGACAGATAGACATATAGACAGACAGACATCGGACAACAGAGCGATCACAATACCTCACCTCGAGCACTACGTGCTCAGGTGAGCTAAAAACAATGGAAAGTTCGACACAAGTTTTGACGCTTTGTTCATCGTCCGATCTTAAACGCCATCCTTAAAACGCCTTATGAGACCGATCAATGAACCATTTATTATCATGCCTGGTGAACAATTTAATACCAAAATGTATTTCTAAAAGGTTTATAGGGAATGTTTTGCAACAACCCTAACCTAAACAGCCATTGATTACAATGACCTACATTCCGTTGCTTTTGAATGGTAGTGCGCTCTGATGTACATGAGCGACATCACCATATCAAAGAGCGAATTTCATCAGAGAAAACATTAGTTTGCATTAGTTTGGGAAAGAAGAGTGTCGCATTACCAAATGTGTTGAAATGACAAGGGAAGCTATTTCTTGTAATACCAAGCCTTTGTGAAATCGGGGCCGCATTGACAAGGGTTGCGGACAGATCAATTAAGTAGCATGTCTTATGGAAAGCATAGCAAGAAAAGAACGAATAAAATGGTGTTCAAATTTCTTTTATCACGTTCCAAAGACGGCAATTCGATCTGATAATGTCGCCACTTTTTTCTCTCCTCAAAAAAACCCCGCCACTGCAGTGACAAGGCTTCGAAGGAAACGGCGATATACTCCTCAGGGGACGTGAATCGTACCAGTTAATGTTCATTTATCATACACAGGATCATCTCCCTTGAAGTAACACCATTCGGAAAATCCTCTCGTGTGGCTTTCATTATTCACTATCCTTTTTGAATAAAAAATAATGGAATAATGGAGCCAGGATCTGGAAAAACGTCCCTTAAGGCTTTTGAGCCCAACATAGATCCAGATCAGCCTGTGCATACGCACAGTCT
The DNA here is from genome assembly GCA_963680895.1 of Fragum sueziense. Taxonomy (NCBI): domain Eukaryota; kingdom Metazoa; phylum Mollusca; class Bivalvia; order Cardiida; family Cardiidae; genus Fragum; species Fragum sueziense. The sequence goes on from OY804598.1 coordinate 11,838,204, forward strand.
GATCAGGATCCACGTTGTTCTCTGGTAGCTTCTTCATTACCTGTAGTAAGTTAAAGAGAGCAGCATGGATGTATATTGGACTTCATTTGACTACAGGCTGATCTTGAAGCTAATTTTTTAAAAATGCTATAAGGGACGTTTTTCCAGATACAGGCTCAAATGGTAATATACATGTACTTTTCTAGCAGTTTTTGCAATGGAACAACACTGAATCATTACCGTTTCTTAAGTTCATTAACCCTTTCCCAACGAATGTATTTTTGACGTTACTAATAACGAGTGGAAATAACACAATATCACGATATTATTCTCAGAGTATTTTATTGTATTTTATTATAGTGATAATAAAGAGTTTTCTTAAAAGATTGAGAGAAGAAAGCACAATCATTGCTTCCTATTCCATGTTTCGCAAATTATCCGGATTAACATTTTTCTAATTGGATTTGGCGTACTTGATAGGAGTATATTTAAAAAAAAAACGTTGAAAAAAGAGATGAAAATGTTGATAACAAATTTGGTCTCTTTTTCCATGAATGTTTTCTATGCTCTGTAAAGTCTAATGGCTTCCTTTGGTAACATTGAGTTTCGTCACAAAGCCTTTAAATCTAATTCAATCTGTAAAATGTCTTATTACAAGATAAACCCTTTTGAAACATTGTGGAAAATGAAACAATATCTTGCTGCAAGTAATTTTTTCTTTAATTTGATTGAAATTGTCGTCAGCAACATTATTTCAGTCTGTAAGTCATAAAGTCATAAAATGTTGCCGTCTGGTTACGTTCAACAAAACGTCGGTGTAACTGCACCATATCGTAACTGCATCTTGATTAAACCGGGGGTTACGAGGTTTCGCAATAACACCGACGAAATATTGCGTGTTAAAGGGACGTTTATATAATAAATTATCCCAATAGTATGTGGACCAGACAACCTGATTTTGGAATAATACGAGATTTGACACAGAGATTATCTTATGTCGACAGAAATCGAACGAATTTATCGTCGGCACCTCGCCGTATTATCCCTTTCCCAAACGACAAAATAGTAGGGTGATCTACTTCGACAACTGCCACAATTGACAAAATGGGTGTTATTAAAGATATGATTTGTGTAAAAATGGCACAGAAAATATTGAGACAAAAGGAGGAACTGCTGGTTATTAGCAGTTTCTTCTTTTGTTTCAATGTTTCTCCAATCCTATTGTATTAAGGACGTCAAAACAAAACAAGGTCTTGTTTGGGAAAGGGCTACAGTATCTGTCAGCATCCGTCCGACGGTATAGTGTAGAGTTAATTTAAGGTAGTCCACCCCTAATGAGATTCGCGTCACGTCGGAACTATCCGGGCGACGTCGAAAACATTCGGCGATGGAAAGTTCCACCGCCGAATATTTACGACCGCCCCCGAATATTTTCGGATACGTAACGACGCCGCTCGGAAAAATCCGACGATTTATGAATCTCAAAATTGCGACATTACGGGTATTCTACATTAACTTTGAGCCGAGCCCGGATAGCTCAGTCGGTTACGTCGGAGTCTGTCAATCCAGGGGTCGTGAGTTCGAACCCCGGCTCGGCCAGTATCCATTCTGACATTTGACAAAAGTCATTTGTCTCTCACCAATGGGTGTGAATCATCTATGTGAGAGAGCAGCTGGAGGCTCGGTTTGGATATTGTGGTTGTACTGGTGCGAGAAATACCAGGAACCCACGGTTAGGTGCTCCAGCCGCCGCGATATGACCCTGGTAGTTGAAAACGGCGTAAAACCCCAATAAACTCAAACTCAAACATTAACTTTGAATAAATCAAATCTTGAACTTTATGCTTAAATTTCCACGACTTATTGATTATTCACAGTTACAAACTGTAATTTGAATACAGCGTATTGATTTAACTGGCATAAGCAATTCATTTTCAAGAGAAAATGTCAAGAAATAACCAGATAAAGTCAAATGAAAAGTTGCACTCTGTCACAGTTGGGACGTCTTGGGGAAAACGAAATAAATTGTCCTGAGATCTAGGACAACAGCCCCTGTGGCATGTGATTCCAATATGGATTATAGTCCGCCTGTACATATGCACAGTCTGATCAAAATCCACATGCATTCAGATCGGCCTGTGTATTTGTATATGCGCAGCCTGTTCGAAATCCATGTTACTTTCTTGAAGCTTAGTTTAGGCTCATCATTCGTTCAGAGCAAGGGGTTGGATACATTCAAAGTTTGTTACTTTTATTTAATAAAATTACTCAGATACATACCCAAAATATAGGTTTTAGTAAATAATAAATGATATTTGACCAGTTACAATATTTATTCCAAATAAGACAAGGTTACTTTTCAAGATAAAGAGCCTTATTATCGTATATCGACGAACCTTTCTAGATTGATTTCTTAAGCTAATTACACTACAAACCATCTGACTGGACCAGACGTATGTCTCGGTCAATCGGATGGATTTTTGTGTAATTGTGAAGTCAAACTTGTCATTTGACGTGTTAGCGAATACTAACCCTTGAGCTGCGCAATTGTTTATGTTTGTCTGAAACTAAAAAAATCTTAAATTCTGTAACAAATAGGAAGATAAAATACATGCTCTTTCCAAACATTCCAAGACAACACATTATTACGACAATCGGGATATAAAGGTGCTGCAGGCTGAATAATTCTTTATGGGGAGAGAATGAATAATTTTAGTTTTAATCTTCTCACAGTTTCTTAAAGGCTACCAAGCTAGGCAGTTGATTTCACCGTATAGCCGATTGGAAGAAAATCATTAAATTAACGTGTTTTATAAAAGATCCACCAAATTCGGTTGATTTAAAAGTTTTGAAATGCGACATCTCTTTGGCCGCTGCATGGACTGATCTGATTTTTCATTTTACGTACATTTCGGATGGTACATGTTTGCATTACGGGTCAAAATTACTTTGGTCTCCTCTCCTTCAGTTGCGAAGAAACGGTCCTTGAATACGAGGCCGTATTCGCTGATTAAACCCCTTCTGGTGTTTATATTCCACGAAGCATTTATACTGTCCATTTGAGATTTTATAGTCGGCTAATTGAAAAGCCTGGCGGCTTTAACCCGTTCCCTAATAAATCGTTGCATTGATTATAAATACTATTGAAAACACATGATAATATACTCAGCAAAAGAGCTAACGCATCACTTTTTAAATTTGTATAACTTCTTTATTGTCAAAGATTTAGATTCATAATTTTACACATGCTTATCCCACATGTTTCTGCATTCATCCATAAAAATATTTCTAAGTTTTCTCTTTTATGTGACCGCGTTATACCAAAAGGGACCCAAAACAGTTTTTCGGCTCGTGTAACTTGTGATCTTTTTCAATCATTTTTGTTTGAATTGATTTTGAAAGCTGGTTTATTGTGGAATTGAAGTCTTAAAAAATTAAATTCGTATCTAACGTAACAAATGCTGTTTGCGGACAACGTAGCTCGCAAAGACGCACCTTTTTAAAAGTAAATGTCAATTTTTCAAGGTCAATGTCACAAGGTCAAATTTTATGGTCTCAAGAGAAAGGTCTTGGCTTGACTTATCTATGTGTGAAATATCAAGACTGCATCTCACAGAGTTCATAAGATATAGACCGATACGCTTTTGTCTACGTAGCCGACGTCGCCGTCGACGCCAATAATGACACCGACGACACTAGTGATGTAACATTACATCTGCGGGAATAAATTATGCGCCCACTAAAGTCTTAAAGCCGTCGGTTTGTTTAACGAAGGGTAACTTTTCTACACGGGAACTCTTTCAGCCAATACAAAAGGTTTAAAAGTTATGCGTGAATTTCCCATTTTAATCAAATTTCAGACATCATGAATTTTCGAGTTAAGGGTGTCCTTATTAAAAGTTCATTATTTCAGAACAGACAGTAGCATTTCCTATGAAATTGCATAGGCATCTTATCAAGTGGTGGTAGTCGGCATATGCAAATTTTTAACGCACTATGTAGATTCGTTAAAAAGATATTAACAAAGATCTGAGTGATGCGTTAGCAGTTTTGTCGAGTATATAAGAAGAGATAACAGAAACAGATGCTTTAAATCTAAACTTTGTAGCTACCTCTTCAAATTACTTGTTTTTACAAAAAAAATTATGCCGAATTTTAGTCAAAATTGTGTTATTATAAAGAAAAAGGAATCTCCGTGTTTGTATATTTAAGCCCCATTACAGAAATCCTGGATCCGCGGCAGGGTTACTTGGTGAACTTTTCAACCACTGTTTGACTGGTCACATACTAAAATTTAGTATCATAAATTTTTATTGTAACGATACTTATTCAACCCTTCCCAAACAAGACATGGTTTTGACGTCCGTAGTAGAAAACATTGGGAAAACATGGAGACAAAAGAAGAAACTGCTGAAAACCAGCAGTTTCTCCTTTTGTCTCAATATTTTATGCGCTTTAATATACACAAAATCTATCTTAAACAACACCCCTTGGTAGTCTACAGCAGCTTTTGAATTAGACCACTCTAAAACTTTGTTTTTTGGGAAAGAGTTAACTTAGCTGGGGACCTGTCCTAGCTTCACTAACTATTCATTGAACATGAGAACTTTTTATCACGTGATGTGAAGTAACTTATCATTGATAAACCTTAGTTGAAAGGGGTTGCATGTGAGGCCCAAAATTGCCAGATGACAACTGATTCCGCACTTATACTCGAGCGCTGTCATCTAAATCAACATTCATATAGACGTATTTGGGCCTGTAACTGAGAGTCTGAGACCATCTGAATCATTTTTGGATTTTGTGAAAAATAACATTATTAAAAAAAGCAACTTTTTTTTATCACAAATTAATCTGTCAGTGCATTGAAAAAAACGTTTAGTATTCTAAAAACACTATAAACGTAAATGTTATTTATAAGAAGCACTTTCCTAGATTCCTTCTAATTTGTTTTGCGTTACAATTATGTCTATCGCAATGCTTTTGAACTTTAACCTGTGTAAATGACTTGTTTTGGAAAGTGTAAACTCCTGCTAGATGACAAAATTTGCTATTGAGGAAAATGTGATAAGCAATTCCTTCATTTCCGTAATGTTTTTTTTTCTAAACCGAAAAGGCAACGACACTGTAAAGTTTCAATCATTCGAAATTGTCGGTCTCATACTCGTTATATTCGGACCAATCTAGAAATGTCGTCTGGTAGCGGGTTCACCAATATAATCGTTTGATAATTTAGTCAGGACCGATTGTAAATCACTGCTTTTCAACAAAAAACTTGTAACTGCAGCTTGTTTTAAGCTGCAGTTACCAGGTTTTTGTTGAAAAGCGAAGAAAATCTCTGCGTGAACCGACCACATGCGAGGTTGCATGTCAAACAGTCATTACGATCAGAGTAAGGACTTATCTCGAAACTGTCTCAATATGATAAATTTTTCAAAAGCTGTACCGTTTTTAATTATTGATAAGCTAAATGGGCTAGCTATTTTAGTCAGGCAATTATTCATGAGGCATTTCCATTGTGAAATTTGAAGAATTTTGAATAAGTGGGCACTATTTGGATTGATCGCATGTACCTTGGTGAAATTGGAAGATTACAGATTACTTTAATTAAGAGTTACAACCCATCATTAAATACCAAACGCTTTGTGCATCTTTGGGCACCATCCGTGACAACGGAAATTAACGTAATTTGCACGTCAATTTCCGTTGCTACGGATGACGCCCGAAGATGTGCGAAGTGTTTTGTTGTTAATGATGGTTTGTAACCTTTAATTTGTATAATCATTAATCTAGACATTGAAACAGCTTGATATTTCCCAATAAATCTCGAATTTGGCGTCCTTTGATAGAATAAACTCGGGAAAAAAACTGATAAAATGCGGATAACTACCGTTTTCATAATTTGACTACTCGTTTTTGAATGAATCGAGATAAATGGAGAAAATGCCAATAGCCAGCATTTACTCCTTTTCTCTAAATATTTGCTCTAAGATACATTTTTCCTGCATTACCATTGATGTTGTTATATGCTACAATTTCGAATTTGGAAAACCCTAAAATTTCAACATTTGATGAAGGATAGACTGGCTCCAATCTGACTGGTCTGATTTTTGATAGTAAATGATATTTTCCAGCAGGAGTGAAGTACCTTTGTAAATATATCGGCCTATAGATTCTCACGGCCTAGGAGCCAGGCTAGATAAAAAAAAAAAAAAAAAAAAAAAAAAAAAAAAGGATTGAAATGCATTGAACCATTATAAGCTATCTCTTACAGGATAGTCTTTAGACTTTCCAAAATGTCAAAAGTCTTGGTAGCTCCAAATTTAAGGATGCTGTAAACGAAACATTGTAGAATTGGATTATTCTAAAAGGACACCAGGAATTCGATATATAGACATTATTCTAGACAATATGTGACATTCACCAGAGGTAGTAAAACATATTCTGTATTGATTCTTAACCCAATGTGGGATGATAAATAAGTCTGAAAATAGCATCGACATCGATATGCCCAAAACAATTCGTTGACAGATTTAAGGGAAAATAAAGATATTGCTTGTGACAAGCAATTTCTTCACATCCCACAATGCTTTCTAATATTGCAATAAGAAAGTTGTAAAATTTCAAAATTGGACTTAAAGATATTGAACTCAATCTAGACCAGCCTAGTTACGAGCTTTTATAACTACACCTACGAAATATTGTTTGTCTGAAATAACATCACCATCAACTGGATGAAATCGTCCCCTATTCAACGATACTATTATTATTTAATTTAGTAATATGACATTTACTTTGTTTCTATTAACCCTGTCCCAAACGACAAAATTTTAGAGTAATCCACTTCAAAAGCTGTCACAAATGACAAAATGGATGTTATTAAAGATAGGATTTTTGTAAAATATGGTACAGAAAATATTGAGACAAAAGGAGAAACTGCTGGTTATCAGCAGTTTCTTCTTTTGTTTCAGTATTTTCCCAAGCCTTTTCTATTAGGAACGTCAAATCCAGGTCTTGTTTGGAAAGGGTTAAAAAAAGGGCCGACGACGCATGAATGATTTAAGGGGGAATGCTCCAGTTTTTCGGAACACTCGGTCATTACTGTAGTAAATTAAATGTTTCGTACCAATATGTTTCGCTACCATATTTTCAATAATATAACACATCATTACAATTTACCATTTTCGGCGGTAAACGTGTATTTATTATGCGAAACTGATTTTCTCAAGATGGAAATCGATTATTAAGAGCAAAACAGTCGTAAGTGTGTATGCAGTTACCACTGTTTTGCGTCATTTTATTCATGTGTAGCTGATAAAAATTACTGTAATTCACTAATAAGTGCGCTGACCTATACATTTTCCTTTTGAATTATTACCAGGACATGTTGCTTAATACAATGGGGGAGTTTTATCAAATTCTATTATGTAGAACTTGAAATGTTTCCAAAAAATATGCAAATTTTGACATAAAACACTCCAGCTTCGTTGATCTAACCGAACGCGTTAGCATGCTGTTTTATGCACTTACTCGTTTAAAATAGCACATAATTTGGGTTTTCTATTCTAACTAAATGTAATGCGTTACTTTAAATTAGTTAGGCAGATATGGCATATGATCGTTCACTTTTTCAGGAAAGCACCAAATTTGGTACACATGCAGAATAGACCCATACGAATGGTTTCCTAGGTAGATCCCAAAATCTGACCCTCCTGACGGCCGCCATATTGAATTCCAATATGGCCGCCAATTTTGACTTGTTAAGAGCAATATCTCCCTTACTATTGCAGATATTGACTAACTTTTTGCGTCTACACCTATATTTGAAGTACCAACGGATCAAACGAATTCATTCATATATGCGTTTGGAATGGCCATCTTGGATTTAAAAGATGGCCGCCACTAATTTCTGTTCTGTTTATATTTTTCGAGTTATAACTGATACAAATGATCTTTCAATGACTTTCAAACACTTTTACAGGCTTTGTTTCAATAAAATCATTTTCAAAAGAATTTGAGTCGGCCATTTCAATTTCAAGATGGCCGCCCGTAAGTCGACCAGTATTTCATTTATTTTCATCTTTTTACTGCAAAATATAGTTGACATAGTTATAAGTGGAGGAGATATAGTCCTTGGGCCAGATATGGTTGGAGTTACCACTAAAATGGACAAAGGGACACCTATATATCTTGAAAGACCTATCCAAAGGAAGAACAAAAATGCAATGATATCCACTCTGCAGAGTAGCTATACCTCAGAATGTGCATTTGAAATTTGATAGGGTTTGGATAGTTGAAAATCAGTGCAAGGTTTTGAAATGTTTAAAATAATGTGGCTCTACTGCTTTCTATATTAAGCATACACTGCATAAATAAACCAGATGCATAGAAATACAATTCATGTTGAATAATTTGTCCTACACAGCATGTATATGGAAAAAATCACAACAGGTATATCCATAAAGGGAGGTAATAAGCCGAGCAAATTACATGCTTTTCAATATGAAGTATGGCATTATTATGTCATAAGCCAAAAATGAAAACCCTCTGTATTTTCTTGAACCTGTTAATGAATTCTGACTGTTGTTCCATTTCAAAGTGCCGGATAAGCAAAATTTAACAACCTTCTTGTTTCCATGGCAACTGTCTTCTTATAGAAGTTTCAGCATTAGTTTCAACTAATCGCAAAAAAAAAACATTTTAAAACATGGGGGAAAAGATCAGAAAAGAGTACTACAGAAGAGTTAAGGCTTGCCATCAAGAGTGAGCTAAAAGCTGCAGATAAGAATGAAGCCATAAACACCCTGGCAGTCCCAGTTGTCACATACAATTTCAATATCATAAACTGGCAAATGCAAGAAAAAAGGAAAACTTGACACAAAGACCAGACAGTTACTAACAACAGAAAGAATGCACTACCCAAAGGTTGACGTTGAAAGATTGTACCTACCACGAAAGATCGGTGGTAGGGGCCTCTCATAGATTGAGATGGCATAAACACGTATTTGGAGACAACACAAGACAATCTGTTACATCTGATCCGGGAACATGAACGTAACAAGAAACTTTACTCATTCTGAGAGCAAGCCAGAAAATTCATTCAAGAACTGAACATTGCACAAACGACGAGAAATGGAGAAGAATCCGTCACAGAGTATGCCAAAAGAACAAGACGGACAAAGGCAAATGCCCAAAAGGGGATGACACAAACATGGAAAGCCAAACCAATGCATGGGCAATACCCGTAAGGTTTGACAAACCAGATGTTGACCAAGATCAGACACATAAGTGGCTCTCTAGTGCAGGTCTCAATGCAGAAACAGAGGGAATGGTGATAGCAGCACAAGATCAGAGTTTGGCTACAAGAGCATATCACAACAAGATCATCAAAGATGGTACAGATCCAAAGTGTAGACTATGCAACCAATATGATGAAATTGTCTCGGGCTGTCCAACATTAGTGCCAACATAGTACATTCAAAGACATGACAAGGCAGCAGGGTACATTCGTTGGAAAATCTGCAAGCAATTAGGACTCCCAGCAAACAAAAATTGTATGAACATCAACCAAAAACTGTCGTAGAGGGACATGTCAGTGAATAATGGTACAGAGATCAAGGCTAACAGACCAGACATCATCATCAAGAACAAATTGGACAAGACGTTCATCATGATTGACGTGACGGTTCCTTCTGAAAGAAATGTCTCCGTCCAGGCACTTGAGAAACTATCAAAATACAAAGACCTTGAGATAGAAGTAGCCAGAATGTGGGGTATGGAGACGACAACTGTATAAGTCGTTGTAGGCGCACTTGGTCTCATTAAGAAGGGACTTAACAAAATATTCAAACAAATCCCTAGTGCACCAGTTATCGAGGAACTGCAGAAGATCATACTCCTCGGAAGCGCACATATCATCCAAAGAACGATGTATAATAATAACGAAAACACTATAATTGCAAAATGTATACCTTCTGTCATAGATCTAGCTATCCCCTAAAGAATCTGCTATACATGTATACGACCTACAACCTTAATTTTAAACGATGTCAATAAACTTTCAATATACATGTATTGTATTTGCCCTTTTTGTTAATCAATGTGTTTTGATTCTACTTTGAATTCTAAAAGTATCAAACGAGATCATTTGAACCATCTAATCTGTTCTGTTCATCATCATAATCATTCAATCATTAGTTTAAATTGTGCAAAGAAAGTGTTAAAATATTTAACAATTATTTATAATAATTTATTCAGTTTACTGTATCAGTGTTTTCCTAAACTTTAGGTACATTATTTTCTATTTGATGTTGGACTTAGGGTGTATTATTTTACGTTCAAAAGGGTTGTTTTAAAGCCCTTATATTTAAGCAGATTTACAGTAAGATGCAAAATTACGGATGCTAAAAAATGATTGAATCTTGCATGAAAATGAGTGAATATGCCCAAACGAATGAACATTAACTGTTACTAGATAACATAACAGATGCTGATCTTAGAAGCAAGAGCAAATGCCAAGTTTGAAAGCAATAGTTATGACAGAAACAAACTTATTTGTGACAGATGTTTGAAAGATGCTCATTAAAGTTTGATGAAGAATTTCTAGGCAACAAAAAGGTAGAAATTGCTCGACATTAAATGCTAGAGCAATAGATATCTGTCTTGAGGTTGGTACCATGGTCATAGAGGTATGTGCAAAGTTTTAGAGTAATGGCGTTAGTAAAACAGAGATATGACACTTTTACCAAACAAAAACCTAATTCGCAAAAAGGGTCACAGTTTTAAGTAGTGTCATTAATATTCGCGAATATGCAAATAAGGTAATTTGCATAAAATTTATGGTAAATTATTGAGCAAGTCATAAACTTTCATTTGATACCATTCTTACATCTGCAGGTCAATATTCAACCAAGACATGACCAAAACCGTTTTGAAATGACTGAACAATTTTATAGGGTTAAGGGTTTAGATAAAGTTTATGACCCAAAGCCCCTACGGCCAAGTTAAGTGCAAACATCGCTCAAAATGTTTGACATATTAATTTTCTTTAAGATTAAATATGTTTACGTAATTCCCCTGCACAAAAATACCTCGTTTTGGAAAGTATTTACCAAATTTCCGTAGAAAATCGCAATTTCAGGAAAATTCATGAATATACAAATGAGCTAATTTGCATAACATAACTAAAATGAAAGAATAAGTCATAAGCTTTCATTTGATATCATTCTGACAACTGTGTGCAAATATTCAATGAAGATATGGCCAAATTTATTTTCAAAATTTACATAAGTAATTTGATGGGACTAAGGGTTTAGATAAGGGTTACGACAAAAAGCCCCAACCGCCAGAGTGTAAACAAGGCTCAAAATGTTTCTAATAAAATGTTCTTTAAGAAAAATCATGTTTTCAAAATTCCCCCCTGAAAAGAAACGCCTTGTTTTGGAAAGTATTTATCAAAATTTTCGCAAAAAAGGGAATTTTTAAGGGAAATCATTAAAGTTCATGAATATGCAAATGAGATAATTTAAATAAGATAACTACAAACAAAACAGCGAGTCATAAGCTTTCATTTAATACCATGTTGACACCTGTAGGTCAATATTCAATGGAAATATGACCAAATAAGTGTTATAAATTTGAATGCAAAAAATGATAGGGTTAAGGGTTTAAGATAAGGGTTACAGCCAAAAGCCCCGACGGCCAGAGTGCAAACAACGCTCAAAATGTTTCTAAGATAATGTACTTTATGAAAAACCATGTCTTCTTGCATTAGAAATAAATGATAATTATAGAAAAATACTTTTTTCGAATATTTCGGCCAGTTCTTATACTTGATTGCACATAAAGCATATTTTGAAGAGGAGTAATGACGTCATAATAATTACATAATTTAAAAAATCATGATTCATAAGTAGTGAAATACATGCTCATACATATGGATTCAAATAAATAGATTTAAACATTCATTTGATATTTTTTATTAATTTTTCCCTTTCCCTTACCCCAAACCAGATTGTCATTCACGTCGTGAAGGGTACCTATATAAAGGTAAGGGTAAAACATATTTAGCTACTCTTCATGTCGGATATCATCACTGAAAATCATCCGTCAATTGTATATCTACAAATATATAGAAGTGTCCTTTTGTCCTTTTTTCTGGTAATACTTACCCCATTTTCCTGGTCCTGGCCCAAGGACTAATAAGACATTCCGTGGCATAGTTTGTATTTTAAGCATAAAAGTAGAGGAACCATTGCTCATCATGAACATTTTGATATAATATAAGATGATAACCTCCAGAAGTTCCTTCTAGTTGCCATGTTCTAAAATGGACACCATTTAATGAATAATAATCTTTCAAATGGGTAACCATTTACCTCAAATGTTACCGAGAGTTGAAATTTATTTAAATTTATATTGAGATTGACTATATTTAATTATAAATGCCCCATTTCTTTAATTACTGAATGTATGTTTGTAATTCATAGATGGCCGTTGATGAAAAGGGTACATTTGTTTAACAAAGGACTTCTCTGTTGCGTTTTTTGCCGTACTTGATAGGCCTATGCAGTCTTTTAAAAAATTATCCAAGAGTGTTGATAAATAAATGGCAGATTTCTGTTCTACACAGAGGTGGCTTCAGCAAGAGATGCCGTAAATGACTTATAATGTGTCAACCCTCAATGTTTGAGAGGACAGTGGATCTATTGAAGTCATCTGTACATACATGTGGGATCGCAACCTTCTTATTCAAAATGCCTATCATTTACTTCTTATTCAAAATGCCATTCATTTACAATTTTGTCTTTATTTCTAAAATTACAACTGATACAAATAATCTGTCAATTTCTGCCTAAAAGTTACGTATATAGGTGAATTTAAGTAACCTTTCTCACAACTTAAGCAAATACTTTGCTGTTTGATTTAATACATGTATTGTCTAGGCAGACAAAATGGGGGGCAAGTTGTTGCCTCCACCAAAATCTGTAGTGGTGGTCATGTAAGAGGAATGAATGAACGAATAAAAAGATTTATCACTGAATTGAAACCGGGACCTCATGAGTGAGATTGAATTTAGAAGACAAGAAGCAGAATGAAATCTACAGACAAGTATTGATGCTTCATTTATGAAATGAATGCAGGATAACATTTGTGCGCATAGTAATAACTTACACACAATATAGGCTTGCAAAAATAACGCATGTATCCTTCAAGTATGCACAGCAGATACCTGATCTAGCACCGTATTAAAGTGACAAAATAGATCGAAGAATACGGAAAAGTAACAATTCTGTATATGTACACAAAAGAAGGCTGAAAATAACTGTATGTTATTTCAGATTCCTTTCACATTTCTATTAATTTGAAATTTCTGGTGGTTTTTAACTGCCAGTTGTAAATGCTCTTTTTTAAAATTACATCTATTTTGGAAATATATGCTTTTTCATTAATATATGCATTCGAATCTTGTCATAGAATATCAATGAGTATGACCAGGAATTTGCACAAATAATTATCTTGCACAATTATTTATTTACAAACTACAATTTATGGTTTTACTTTAATCAAGAGCAGTCGAAGAACTATCTAGTGCTGAATATTGAATTAATTGTGTGTTGTTGTTTCTACGACACCTGCAACCGTGCAGACATAAATTCCACAACCAACATACAATCTTGTACTGGCCCAGTCTCCAACAACACTGCAAGTAACATCTTCTTCCAATGCTTGCAATCACAGGAACACGTGCAAACTTTGAAAGCAATAGCTCAAGCAGAAATAAAGTCATCACATATATATGCGATTTCACGCACAAACTTTACCAAGAATGTATATGTCCGAAAAGGGTAAATTTTCATTTCGTTTAAAATGGTTTCCTTCTTCTGCTTCAAATTCCTAAAGAAAAATGATATATTGTGATGTTTAGCCCTATATCAACGCATTTTGCGTATAATCATGTATTACTTTCTCTTGTTGGAGCCATCTTTTATAAGCAACAAAAGTGTTAATGTGCCATGTTTTTTTCACAATAATGTACAATTTACTTCGTCACTCATTTATCTCAGTATGGCAACCATGTATTTTGTATAAGAAAAGACAAGATATTTTTTATATTCCAATTTAATATCAAAATAAGATGTGTTAGTGAAACACAAAATGCCCCCGAAATGGCCATTTTTCTAAAATGTTAAGTTTTCGTGTAAAGGGTTGATAATGGTTAACAAATGACATTGAGATATGTCATATTGCATGGAAGAGGTAGATATCATTAAAATAAGTTTACATACCAATTTTGAGCTTTGTATGTCCAATACTTTCCGAGAAAGGCAAATGTTAAGTTTTCGGACAGACAGACGGACGGACAGACAGATGAACACGAGTAAAACAATATGCCCCCGATCTTTCGATACGGGGGCATAATGAATATTCGCAATCTCTGTTTACAGAAAAGATATCGTAATTTTTTATACATTTAAAAGATTGCTATTTATTGACACACATGTATCTTGGAACATGGCAGCCAGACAAAATTTAAAATTGTAATATTTTCTTTATTTCAAAGGTACAAATTTGAAAATATTCCCTTACTTTTTGCTCTTAAAATCATTACTTGGACGATTCAATGACTATATACTCCATTGATGAAGTCACATATATTGTGAAAGAACGAGAAAAACTCATCGACAAAATGGCGGCCATCTTCAAATTCAAAATGGCCAACTCGAGCCAATTTGAGAAGAGTCTCGTTGAGACAACAACTGCTCAAAGTAATGGTGTTAACCCTAAAAGTTTGTTTGTATTAATAAAGATTTTCGTCAGATATAAACAAAAACATTAATGAGAGGCGGCCATCTTTGAAATCCAAGATGGCCATTCCACATGCATATACTAATGAATTCATTTGATCCGCTAGTACTTAAAATATAGGTGAAGTCGCAAAAAGTAAGTCAATATCTGCCGTAATAAGGGAGATGTTGCTCTTAACAAGTCAAAATTGGCGGCCATATTGGAATTCAATATGGCCGCCACCAGGGAGGTCAGATTTTGGGATCTACCTAGGAAATCATTTGCATGGGTCTATACTACATGTGTGCCAAATTTGGTGCTTTCCTGAAAAAGTGAACGATTGACCCAAAATTTTGGATATATCTGCCTAACTAAATCCGTTTCGGGACTAAACGATAAATATACAGCATTTTATTAGCATTTTAGTGACCTTGGACAGGTGCAAGAAATTGTGCACTTTTTCGATTTAGGGGTATGTGATACGAATGCCTATACAATTCAAACAAGATCGCTGACCATCCATTTTTATTTTATTTTTCAATTAGTAATAACATGTTATTTCAACATACAAAATATAAAAGAATTCTATTATTGGGGAACAATTTAGGAAACTGGAGCATTCCCCCTTAAAAGAGTTTTTCTAGACGGTGACTGAAATAATAGACACAGTAAATCATTGATTCTTTACGCTCTGTGGAATATATTCTGAAAATAGCACAAACGTCGACTTTCCTCGTTTGATTCGATGACACAGTAAAATATTTTATCTGTCTACGCTTTATGAAAAAAAAATGACCTAAAATGAACAATTTTACGTATTAGACTTTGCCTGATATTTACCATATAACATATTCTGTATTGATACTTAAGGCACTGTGGGATAAATAAGTCTGAAAATGGCACCAACATTGACGCCAAACTGTTTACTCTTTCCAAAACAGGACCAGATTTTGACGCCCTCCATGTAATTAATTGGAAAACATATTGTGAATTTGTTTTATACAAATATTTGTAAAAATGTGTGACAAACGTAGAACTCGTTTCTGCGATTCCTTTCACTTTTTGTCAACGTAAGAGATATTTCAAATTTAGACTGTCAGACCATGAATAATTTGTTGAATTATTCCAGACAGAGTCTGACATTCGCCAGATATAGTGAAACATAATTATTCACTATCGATCCAGAACACGGTGTGGAATGAATAACTATAAAAATCGCACCGACGCCGACTTTCCACCTCAAATTCGGCGACACTGTAAAATGACTTTGCACTCTATCTAGATATTTTAGTAAAAGACCAAAGAAGAATAAACTATGAATCATATTACACAATTGCATTACATTTACCAAACAAAGTAAAACATACTCACTGTTGATTCTTCATACTTGTTTTCAAACATCTTTTCACTAATAATGTCCAGAACTTGATTTCCCAAGAAAAGTTTAGGAAAAAAAAAGAAGAAAATACGTGAAATACATATATATGAGCTAGGATTGGAAAAGGGGCCTTATGGCATTCCACCGAAGTAAAACAAGGACCTTGATTAGCCTGTGTGTACTACATGTTTGATCAGCATCCAGGGTCTTCCTTTTTCTCATTGATTTCCAAATATATATTTTATAGACACGTCAAACCCAACGGCTTGGCTCAGATCAGGGTAGGACAACATGTTGCACATACACCAAAAAATGAAGTTGCATAAAATCTCCTAAATTTTATTGAAACGAGTAAGGGAAACACCTGAGCTTTTTTATTTCAATTTTCAGCAAGGTCGCATCACACATCAAAAAGTTATCACTGTGCCTTTACCTCTGGTATTGCAGTCTACGGACTGTACACTTAGTGCAATAACAAGATGAAAAAATATTCATCTTTATCAATTTGAACTTATTAACAGCTTTCAAACAATAGAACAACACATGTCAAATATAAAATGAAACATTTCCTTCTGAAAGTATCGCTCTTTCTAAAATTTTCAGACGATAAATCTTTTAACTATGATTTCAAAATATTTGTTACAACATGTTAAATACATTTATAGGTGGAATGACACCGACAAGAAGACAACAAGTACTTAAGTTATCCCACAAGTGTCCATAGAGAAGGAAAAATTTGGTTAATTTCTAATATGGAATATTGTGTTTATGAAATAGGCTCAACAAAGTATGTTCTCAAAAGTCTACGGACTGTACAAAAATAGTACACGAATCAGTTATCATACAATAATGATTTTTATAGGTTAAGTAGATTTTAATTCTGCTTTTTACTTTTGTCAGATTTGAAATTTTCAAAAAAATATGCTTCTGCACCCTTTTTTCAAATGGTCATTGCTCTGTCTTGGTATGTTTTACAAATTGTTTAGTCTACATATGATAAGATGAAAACATCAAATTAGATGATGTGTTGCAGAATAAGGACAAATAAATAACTTAAAATGGCAAAACAACACACATTCTAATTTACATTTTTGCATAAATGGTTTACAGATTTTTATACAGGCTACAATACACATTTGTTTGATAAACGGACTGTACAGTAATGTGTGCTAGTCTTTGTTGCATCCTAGTTAGATGCATCCTACAAGAAATAAATCTTAAAGGATAAAACAGTTTTAAAAATGTTGTAAATAACCATTTGTTTTCATCATATACTGTAGATTCTTGCAAATTCACTGGCAGGGTTCTCCACAGATTAATTTTAGGCTGTAGTTAAATATAAGTATCTGTAAAGAGAAATTGCTCATATTTCTTACTTTCTCCCATAATGTATTTATACACAAGTCTTACATTTACAGTTATATATACCTCACGATAAATAACCTGGCAGAGCAACCCATGCTAATCGAATGAAATACTCTGCCAGGTCAATTCTCGTCTGCTATACACATTATTAAGTATCATTTGTTGACAGGAATGCCTCTATTCAGTGACCTGTTTGAAGAAATT
The DNA here is from genome assembly GCA_963680895.1 of Fragum sueziense. Lineage (NCBI taxonomy): Eukaryota > Metazoa > Mollusca > Bivalvia > Cardiida > Cardiidae > Fragum > Fragum sueziense. The sequence goes on from OY804598.1 coordinate 11,855,917, forward strand.
GAGCTGTGGGTACTTTTGAAGCTGTAGGTACCAATACATGGGTTCACATGAAGGTGTAGTGGGGCCCTTACAGCTTATTTGGCTAGTGAGAAAACAACATTCCATTTGTATTCCATGATTCCTAATAAAAAATGAAACTAAGTAATCTTTTTTTTACTCTTTTTACCCCCAAGTTTCAAATAAATAGCATAACACTCTGTTCAACTCCTTTAAATCTAAAGCTTGAGAAAAAATCTGTTAATTCTTAATGATCAAACCTATTTTAATCATGATTAAGTTTCATTTCTTGGCTTTTCAGACTATTAAACAAAATAAGCACTTTGTTCGTTACAGAAAGTAATTTGCAAAGAAAGATGACTCCAGTCTGTCAGCTCCTTTACAAATACTTGATACTAACTGAATATACGTTTAATGTGATGTTTACATGCATCTGTCATGCAGTCTTTGTTCATGGTTACACTTTATTATTGTTTGCATTCAACTCGTCTTTGTGCAATCTAATTCTATCTTGGATTCTATCATTTGGAATAGATCTTGATATGTGAGTTTAAAGGAGGAATAAACATTTGCATTTGTTACAGACATAAATGGCGTTCAACAAATCTTGCTCCTCGGTGATGTCACAATAATCAATCAAAGGATGATCAGTCATGTTAATCTTTAGCGAGCCAGGACTTCATGTCCAGGGAGCTAAGGTAACAACCCTAGTGTCAGCGTCCCGTCACATCTTCACTAAAAAAACTTTAACCTGGTCTATATCTAAGGCACCGTTACAGACACAGCCTTGATATTTCACAAATGGATAGTTCCCGCCAAGACCTTTCATTTGGGACCATGATCCTTGACCTTGTGACCTTGACCATGGAGTTTGAACTTCATTTAAAAGACTTTAACCTGGCCTATATCTTAGGCACTATTAGAGATAGAGCCTTGATATTTCACACAGCGATACCTCCTGCAAAGACTTCATTTGGGACCATGACCTTTGACCTCTTGACCTTGGAGTTAAGCTATTTTTCAGAAAAGCTTTAGGAGACCTACCTTGTCCGCGGACAACTCACACTGAAATAGGTTCAATTGTGTTCCTGTAATTACCAATTAATCGGAGAGGAAATTTTGATAAAAATCATGATGTATGTTATTTAAGATTAATTTTCAAGTTATATTAATTAAAATACATGTATCCCCAATAAATGACCTTTAACCTTCAACCTTTTTGTGGTAATGGTTTAACATAATTAGTACACCCTTGTGCAAGTCTACGGACTGTACATATACACAAAAGTATAATACTGTACTGACAAAAAACTTTATGTTAGAATTTCATGTTAGCTTCTTAATCACATAGAAGCTGTTTGTCTTTCAATCACAAAGAATCTTGTATTTGACCCCAAGCTCCAACCAGACTGGCAAATTCAAGATCTCTATATGATCAGATTGCCCTCTTTAGAAACTTAAAACTGGAAATGTTTGCTATTCTATCATTTCAAAGCTGAACATATCTGTCAGAGTTTTTAGTTTTACCTCTAGTTTTCATCTTTTACAGTTTACTGTAAAGTATAATGAACTATACTGTATTTAGTGTGTTAAAGTTAGATGGTACAGTCCGTAGACTTTTTCTCAAGTCACATTTTCAAAAGTTCAATCACTAGAATAGTATTATGCAGGCTAAAGTGACTTATTTGTAAAGTTAAGTCTCTACCACAACAAACAGTTTAGGCTCTATTTCATTTATCTTAATTGGTAAAATTTTACTGCTCGAACAAATTATATATAGTTTCAACTGTATTTTGACTTAATTTTGATGGAAATGATGAAAAAAATGGAAATAATGTGTTTTTTACTTTTTGGATAAGCCACATAAGCATATATATTATATAAATTGTAAATTATGTAGTCCTAAAATGCATTTCTGAGATAAATTTTAGTGGTGAAACTTTAGGTCTACGGACTGTACGGTCTACGGACAAAGTTTGACAGCATTTTGTGAACACAACAACTGTCAGAAGTAGAAAGCTTTCCCGGTTTATTTTACTTTGGACCAAACTGTAACAGAAAGTGAGAAGAACCACATTGTGAATCAGCAGCATATCTAAAGAAAATGCTGTTAAACTTGGTCTACGGACTGTACAGAAAAAACAGTGTTTTTCAAGGTAACATTTGCAGTATTAATTGTGATTCCAGAGCTTTTGTTTAGTATTACTTGATTAATGTAAGTATATATAACACTAAAAATAAAGAAAACATGGTTCTCAACATTAACATTGTAGAATTCTTGTTGCCTGTTTTAAAAATGGTCAGAATTAATGAAAATATAACGACTACATACATTTACAGTATAAGCATTTTCTTTTACATTTTTTCTCTGATTTTGATTCCGTAAAAAGTATCATTATTTGGGATGAATATCTCACAATAATGTACATACATAACTTAAATTCTAATAAAAGCAATAGAGAAGTTTAGTTTTGAAAAATGGTAAAATTGAGATGCAACATGGAAAACAGTAAAAAACACCATTTTTTGGGAAATAAATGAAATTATGTGAAAAAAATATTCTACAGACCCGGGCTTATTATATACCGCCTGAAAGGAAAAAGCCTTAGGAATTTGAACACATCAAAATAAACTTGATTAACCTTACAGTATTTTTCACACAATCATATAACAAAGAGCAGGTAGCGATTCCTACCCTGATCTGAGCCAAGCCGCCATGTTTAGTTTGGGAAGGGGTTAAGTACATTAATTTAAGCTCAACAATTGTAAATGAAATAAAGCAAACCCAATACATATTCAATTATTCATTTTGTTTGATCTAGCATAAAATAAATTCAACAAATATTTGTCCCTTGAGATTTTGTCAGCCTTGCAGCATTCTACTGATTGCATACAGTGTACACATTGTATATGGAAGCTATCCCATGCACGCAATGCAGAGCGATAAAATTAGGGAATATTCACGGCCACCAATCCCTCTCATTCATTGCAAAATGCTATGAGCGAAATCTCAGAAGAGGGACTTCCGGCTATGAAGAAACGGGACCCATTTTGAGTAAGTAAACACACGTTGTTACTTTAAATCGGTTATTTTGCTAGTTATGGGTTGAATCTCAAAAATCGCGGAATGCTATTCGATGGGGTAATGAATGATGTGTTATATTTGCCAAAGCCCTTTGTTCTAGCTTACAGAGTAAACTTGCAATTACTTTCGAAGTGAGTGCACACACTTATGTTTACAAACCAAACGACACATAAACGACACATAAACGACTCATACGGCGCTATCATATGCATTTTTCGAATGAGACATGTTCAGTTTACTATTTTATGGTCTCTTTAAGTATTCCGCACGTACGATTTTGAAAACCTTTGTTTACTTATGAGAAAAACAAGTATGCAATGAAGAAGAGCAGTAAGCTACGAAGAAGCGAGAGTAGCCATGAATAAGAGGGAGCAAGCTATGAAGAAGCGCGGACTTCATAATTCTTTCTTGGCACTCACATATACTGAATTGTTATGCGTTTAGGAAGAATTGAAGACAGATATTCCAATATTTTTTACATTTTTCCATTTGAAAAATCAAATTCTAGACGATAGAACGATATTTATTGTTATGCAGCTTAAACATGTATTTAATGTCGACCGGTAACTTACAGGCGCGTAGGACTGGAAACATTTTTAATGGGGGGGGGGGAGGGGGGCTAAAGCCCCTGTTCTGGCTATTGTCGGAATTTTGGAGGAGCTGAATTAGATTTCCTCAAAACTTCTCAGTGCAAAATAATGACAATTCAGCATTTTGGGCAGACCTTTTTGGGTTTGGGGGGGGGCGGTCTTAGCCCCTCCATGCCCCCACTTGTTACTACGGGCCTTACTTATCATCACGTGGAAATGCATTTTTAGAACATACATGAGAATTGTTACTAAAAGTAGTAACAAATCGACATTATCAAAACGAGGCTCCCAAAACATGCGGAAAAAACAATGACGTCGCACGTGCATTCAATCAATATACAGCGATAAAGCGCACGTGCATTCAACATACAGTAATAAAGCGAAGTTTTAAGTGGAACAAAAATGATAAAATTGAATGAATTCGTTAATAGCCGGTAAGATTGTTATTTCATTGAATTTACGGTCAACCGTTCCCCGTTTAAAATTTCGACTTTTGCCTCTAAGGACGACTTCCGGAGGCTGTCGTGTGTAGGGGGCGTCTTAGAGGAAATAACCTAATTCTGACCAACTTTCAGATTGATCGGACAAAACTGTGGCCTCTAGAGTGCATACAAGAAAAAAATAACCGACGGACGCATGGCGGACATAACGCAATGACAAAAGCTCGACTGGCCGCTAAAAACATGTAAATAAGACCTGTTTTCATTCAAAATACATGCAATGTATCTTGCGTAGGCTTAAAATTATTAAAACGTTAGGGTTCTTATACGGTTTGCCAAGTTTTGCCTAAATAGTTTACAATGACATTGGCGTCCGCATGTGCAGGCCTATGTTATTTACATAATTATATCATCATTCCAAATATAACCACATTGTATAATGAAAAGTCTTGAAGAAGGCTAATTTGAAAATTAGATTAATCTTACAATCCCAAATGTGAAATAGTATTAACAATAAATTCGTATCACTTTCCGAGCGAATATTATAGCGAAAAGGCAAAATTAAGTCAAAACCCGACGCTTTGAATATCCGAGCTCTAATTCATAGCGTATAATATCTTCTTCATATCTAGTCCCTTTTATTCATAGCTGATCTCTCTTCTTCATAGCGTATTACTTTTTTAGCTTTTTCTCTCTATCAGGAAATCAGTCGTTGGATTTTAATGGATATATATACAAGATAAAGCATTCGAAGCTTATGGGACCTGTAAAGAAGGGAATTATAGTAGTATTTAAACCATAATTTTTCGATCAATTTTGACATGTCTTCAAAACACAGCACTGTGATCGCATGGCAAAGCAGTTTGAAACAAACACGGTGAGACCATGCCGAGGAGACATACTCCAAAAGAAGTTTAAATATACTCACCATCGAATAGCATTCCCCGATTTTTGAGAATCAGCCAAAAACTGGCAAAATCACCGATTTAAAGTAACAACGTGTGTTTACATTCACAAAATGGGTCCCGTTTCTTCATAGCCGGAAGTCCCTCTTCTGAGATTTCGCTCATAGCATTTTGCAATGAATGAGAGGGATTGGTGGCCGTGATATTGGCTTTTCAAAATAAAATATATTATTCACCATTCATTAAGTACTCATTGGAATCGTCTCGGTGAGACGATTCAAATTCAAATGAGTACCAACAACATAGAGTTTGGATTTGGGAAAAAATGAGCCCGAGTCTGGAAAAACGTCCCTTAAGGCTTTTGAGCCCAACATATATCCAGATCAGCCTGTGCATAAGCACAGTCTGATCAGGATCCATGTTGTTCTCTAATAGATTCCTCCTGACATGTAGTAACTTACAGAGAGAAGCATAGATGCATATTGGACTGCATTTGACAACAGGCTGATCTTGAAACTCGATTTTTAAAAAAATGCTTTAAGGGACGTTTTTCCAGATCCCGACTAAAATTTAGTGTGTCTTTATCTTTTCTTTGATTTTTTCTGTTGCTCTGACAAGACTCGTTGTAATCCAAATGAAGACGTACATAGTCACTGGTGGTGAACTCGGCCAAAGCGAGGGACGTTTTTTCCCGATCAATGTATTCCGTCGGTGTTGTTATAACATATCGTAACTACGGCTTTATCGAAGCCGTAGCTACGAGATTTTATAACAACACCGACAATTTGTCAATACAAAACGGTAAACCCGGTCTGTTTTTAGAACAAGTTCATTGTCATTAGAAAAAAATCTATAAATTCACATTTAAACGCAAAATATCTATACCTTGTTGTAGCGAAAATTGTTTTAGTTCACCACCAGTGATAGTATAACGAGTTTTTTACTCTAACAGACAGCCAAAAACTTCACGACTCCTACAACATCGTAGGAACATCGATATACCAAAAGTATTTCAACCATTTTCCAAACTGTAAAACTCGGAGCTGTCAAAATGCAAAGGTATCCCAAATTTAAACCGACTGTTAGAATAATGTTTGTTCTACAAAGTAGAATGGCCTTGAATAAAAGCACTAGTGGTGAACTCGGCAAAAGCGAGGGACGTTTTCTGGCGATCATAGTATTCCGTCGGTGTTGTTATAAAATATCGAAACTACGGCTTCGATAAAGCTGCAGTTACGAGGTTTTATAACAACACAGACGGTTTGGCAATACATATCGGCAAACCCGGTCTGTTTTCAGAACAAGTTCATTGTCATTAGATAAAAAATCTATAAACTCACATTTAAAGGGACATTTCATTCCAATTTCAATTTTTTAAAGTATGTCTTGATGCCAAGATTGGTTATTCTAATGAGTATAAATACTATTAGTTTTTTGAAGTTGTTGCCAATAAGCGAGAAACACGCATTTAAAGTTGAGACATAATCGATAAATTGCATATAAATCCGAACTGTTGTCCACAACAATTTGTTCAATTCTAACACAAAAATATAAAGTTCTCGTAAACGGCGCAATATTTTGGCTTGAAATTTTCAGAATTTTCATAAGGAAATATGCTCGTTCAGATGAAAATAAAAGTAAAATTTATGACAAAAAAATCTGAAATGTCACTTTAAACGCAAAATATCTAAACCTTGTTGAAGCGAAAATTGTTTTAGTTCACCACCAGTGATAGTTTAAAAATAACGATTGTTTACTCTAACAGACAGCCAAAAACTTCACGACCCCTACAATATCGTAGGAACATCGATATACCAAAAGTAATTCAACCATTTCCCAAACTGTAAAACTCGGAGCTGTCAAAATACAAAGGTATCCCAAATTTAAACCGACTGTTAGAATAATGTTTGTTCTACAAAGTAGAATGGCCTTGAATTAAAGGATGAAGATGGGAATTACACGTACTGTCAGAATGTATCACGTGTAACTTGCTTGAAACCACCTGCTTCACGACAAGAAACAAATATATGTCCCTTAAAAATTCAAATTAACACATGATTTGTAACCACGATATGTTTTATTGACTTCCGTCGACAAGTGTATAACATATTTTGTCCCTTGTGAACTACAAAATTCCATTTAAGCTGAAATCTAGTAAAGGGACCAACAAAACTTTTAGACCAACAAGAATCCAAATCAGTTTGTTTCATGAATCTTGCTCTTAAGTTACAGTCTGATAAAGATCCATGTTGGTCTCTAATGTTATAAAATTCATTGATCCAGATCCTGAATACTTTTACTTTGAATTCTTACAACATTATGATACATATCATCATAGCGTTATATTGCCGTCTTAACTCTTCCCTAAACAAGATCAGGTTATGACGACCCTAAGACAAACACTTGAGAAAGCAAACAGCATTTTTTTCTTTTGCATCAATGTTTTCTGTGTTATATTCCACATAATTCTTATCTTCCTCAACACTAATTCTATGTTTTGAAACAGGTTTGAAATCGCATCGCCCTACATTCGTGTTGTTTGGGAAAGAGTTAATGTATACCACAAAGGAGGAATTGAAGGTCCCCTGGGAATGGAGAAATACAGAATGTCACTAATTAAATTTGTTATTTATCTTTTCTTCGGAATATGGGTTAACCCTGTCTTGCCAATTCGACTGAAAAGAGAGTAGAATAGAGTTACATTCCCGGTATTTGGGCAAACGTCTTTGTCCCGAAATGTAAAATATTAGCAGGTTCTTTAGTATTTATTCTAGTGGCCTAAAATCAATTTAAAATAAGTCTTGTAAAACTCATTTGTTCCCTTACAAAATTGTTGCAAGCGATGATTGAGGAAATATCGTTTCATATTTTTCCCAAAACGACATAATTTTGGGGTGGTACAATTTTCAATAGCTGCTCAGACTTCGAAGTTGTTGTTGATAGAGATAGAATTCGTAAACAATATAGCTCAGAAAATATTGAGGCTGAAGTAGTAAATGCCAATAATCTACATTTCATTTTGAGTCCCAATGTTTCCTGATGCCTTTTCTGCTATAGACGTCAAAACCATGTCTTGTTTGGAAAATGTTAAAGTGATATCTGATTTAGTCTGTCTATTTTATGGTGTCTCCAATTCAAGACGTCTCAGGAAAAAATGAAAGAATCCATATTCATTAGTTTTGTAGAAAATTGTGTCTCTTGTAAGGCTCTTTTTTGTAGGGTTACACGATTTCTTGTGTATTTTTCTTGGCATCTTCACTTCAGAAGTAATAGGCGCCTCGAGGCCAACACTGAATTGACCCTTTCCCATGCAGCCAAAATTCGGACTGTTTCGGTTTGGAAGCTGATTGAGGCTACATAATTGATGTTGATGAAGATGTAATTTGTGTAAAAAAGCCAAGAAAATATTGAGACAAAAGGAGAAAATGCTGATTTTCAACATTTTCTTCTTTTGTCCTAATGCTTTACCAGGTATTGTCTACAAGGAGCACAAAAACGATGTCTTGTTTTGGAGAGGGTTTAAGTAATTAGATAAATATACTAAAAGGATAAAGAAACGCAGGGCGAACTTTAAACCTGAAGATTAATATGAAATTGGGCTTCATTTCACTTTTTTGGAAAGCACGTTTTTGAAATATCGGAACAAACGTTACCCTGCGTTTCTCTATCCTTTTAGTATATATTCACATTATTGTGAATGGGGTTCATTTAAAATAAGCTGAAGTTACAAGGTTTTCCTTGAAAAGCGGTAGAGTTCTGAGATGTCCCTAGAAGCTAACAGAGGAAAGTAATACCGATAATCCACATTCATTACTGTTGAAGATAATTGTGTCTACTATTTGACCCTATTATTTCGGTGGGGAATCACGTGAAATAACAATTTCAGAAAATCGCCAATAAGTTTGTTAATACTTGAATTAGATGTAAGAAGAGTAGGGTCGGAATACGTCAGTAATTAATTGGCAGATTTTTTAATATTTTGGTTTTCCTTAGGTCAAAGAAGATGACCCCTAAGTCGTGTTTGGCAGAATCATGCTGAATTCGGAATACCAGAATGGTCAGAATAAGGTCATATTGCATTTCAAGTCTGACCTTAAATCACCATAGACTGCAAAATCAAAACAAAAACTACTGATAAACAATTTCTAAATTTGTCAGAGGTAAAGTCTGCCTCTTTCGTATTCTGATTAAAATCTGGTGTTAATTTCCATAAACATCTGACTGGCAGCACCTAGGAGTCATCTCCCATGACCCTTGGAAAACCAAAATCGTTTATATTAGAAAAAATACTGTAACCAATAAAATATCTTGTCATATATATGATTTTCTATGACAGACACGTGCAAACACATGGTTCGCCACTGAAATTTGATGTCCTCGTTGCATACGGATAAGTTCAAATGGCGGCGCGGGTTCGACACGGTTAACCCATTACCACACAATGACTCTTTTTGACTATAAGATGATGGCTTTGGAAAACATTGTGGAAAATGAAGAAATTGCTGTGACAAGCGATTTCTTCATTTCCAAAATGTTTTCTACACAAAATGACCAAAAAAGTTTGAAATTCATTGACTTGAAATTGTTGTCTGCAACATCTTTGAATTTGGACCAGTCTAAAATTTTGTTGTTTGGTAATGGGTTAACTCAAGTTCCATATGAACAGCCTCGGGTTCGACGCTAGTGACGTCATTTCAAACTTTCGATCTACACTTTTTTAACCCTGGACCGGGCTGTTGTTACTCGGGTTCCTAGTTGGTGCCAAAAAGCGAACATTAACAACAAAAGCCAAGTCAAAATGAAAAAGAAAACTCTTGAATCACTCAAAATAAACTTTTGTCTTTGCATTTTGTGGCCTTATTTTCGAATCTACTACACAAATGTATTTGTTTACAACCGTCAGTGGGTAAAGTCGTTCAAATGGATTGCTTCTCTGCGCATGCGCAATTTACTATGGTAAGACATTTCTAGATCATTACACTTTCCTCTAGAAACATTATAGTTCCATCTGAATTTCCTCTAATTGTCGGATTATATCGCTAAACTAAATCTTGAAAGCGTTTTATGATTGTTCAGAAGAAAAATGTCATTAAAGATGAGCCCTTACGGGTGCCTGGCAAATGTTACTGAAGATTAACACTGGACTTTAATGAGAATTTAATCAGATTGTCACTTTTGTAGCATAAACGCCAACATCAGAATTGGCAAAATAACTAGTTTTCGTGGCAACAACTGATCTTCTTTTACATTCTAGGACCTAATTATCCTGTTTTTGTGTCACATATTCGGAGATATTCCCAACGGGTCATCCTATAATGGTAATTCCGAAATTCCATATTCATTAGCATTGTAGATAATTGGGTTCTACAGGTCAATAATGTAGCGTTAGACGATGGTTGTGGGAAAACGGTTGTAAGGCCATGTATCTATTTTTATTTCTGATCGTGATGAAAAAAGATACATTGACATGCATGTACATGTAGTGTAGTGTAGAATAAAATCTGTTTGCGCGTATCTCTAAATGAGCCAGGATCTGGAAAAATGTCCCTTATAACATTTGAGAAAACCATATTTCAATATCATGCTGTGTCTAGGTACAGTCTGGCTGGGATCCATGCTACTCTCATACGGAAGCTACAGACAATGAAGAAGCTATTAGATAACAACATGGTTCCTGATCAGACTGTGCGTATGCACAGGCTGATCTTGATCTATGTTGGGCTCAGAACCTTAAGGGACGTTTTTCCAGATCCTGGCTCAAATGTATGTTAGATTATACAACGTTCTTACGTAGCTTTTCCCTAATCGTCCAAGACTATGTACAATTAAAGTAGAATAATTCCTTGATTTACAAGATCTACAGATAAGAAGGGATAAGGGCATGGGTTTTCATAGTAATCGTTTCATCGTAGGGTTTGATGAACAATAAATAGAAAAGCATGCCGAAAAGCCTTCGCTTCCTCTTTTCTGTACCATAGTTTGGCATAGCTGCCATTCTAATGATGTCAATTATTTTGACAAGTTCCAGAAAAGTTTGCCCATGCAAGTAAGTCCGAAAGTTCATAATGTACAACTGAATTATTTGGGATTAGGGACTATTTTAGTGGAACAACCTTGTCGTCCAACCAGATCATAAATATTCATGCTTGTCTTGTTGAATTAAACTAAAGATAACCAGATAGTGTAGATACAGTGTTAGCATTCATGTATGTTGCCTGCAAAATTAACCCTTTCCCGAACGACAAAATTTTAGGATGGTCCAAATTCAAAGATGTTGCGGACGATAATTTCAAGTTAATGAAATTTAAAATCTTTTGGTCTTTTTTGGTAGAAAACGTTATGGGAAATGAAGGAATTGATTGTCACAAGCAATTTCTTCATTTGCTACAGCGTTTTCCCAAGTCCTTTGCCTTTGAGGAGTCAAAAAGAGTCATTGTGTGGTAATGGGTTAAAGGAAAGAAAGAAGACAATCCACCAACCTTAGATTTTGCTTTTTGATAATGGCTTAACCCATTACCACACAATGACCCTTTTTAACTCCCTACAAGACAATAGCTTTGGTTAACATTATGGTAAATGAAGAAATTGTTTGTGACAAGCAATTTCGTCATTTTCCACAATGTAATCTACACAGAGAGACAAAAATGAAAGATTTCATTCAATTAATGGTGTCATCAGCAACATCTTTAAATTTGGATCAGTCTAATTTTTTTGCTTTCTGGTAATGACCTAAAGGATGTTACTTTTGCATTACTAGAACACACTATTGTGCAGTGCAAGTCAACTCTCATCCACACAGAGAAAATTGTCTCTCCAGAACATATCCCAAAACAACATGAAAATGAATTGTAAACAAGAAACACGAAAGCAGGGGTCTCGTGGGATAACACGCAATATATCTTTTCCTTTTCTACAAAAACCTCGTAACTGCAGCTTAAAGCAAGCTGCAGTTACGAGATTTGTGTTGAAAAGAAGCGATTTATTCAGTGAATGGTGTTATTCAGTCACTGCAGACAGAAATCAATGCAATACGTAAAATGATTAATTTCGTACTGGTCCATTTTTTCCCAAAGGAACAAAATAAAGATAGGTTGGTGGAATTTGACAGCTGTTGCAGACCACAAAGAAGATGTATATAAATAAAGAAATTGCAGGTTATCAATTTTTCTCTAGTTTTTTTTTTCAAAATGTGGTGTAAAAATGGGTTTGCATGTTCATTCAGATAATTATGTGAAACAATAACTATTTTGAATTGTAGCATACCCCCTTACAATTTTACATGTTATATAAAAGAATGCTATATGTTTAATGCAGCTCAACCCTCTTAACCCCTTCGATGCCAGAGATTTATTTCAAAATGGCTTCGTATTTGCCAGGCCATTTTCAGGAAATTTGAAAAATGGTGTTTTCGTTAAAAATCAGCTTTAAATATATAAAATTCTTTATAAAAAACATTTAAAACTTACCAAAGTTCTGTTTTAAATCTTTTAATCCACCATTTAAAGCTCATTTTCAGATATTTTTGCTATGAACGTGTGCAGCGAAAAATGACGAGAAATGACAACGTCACCAACTCGTACATGTCGTCATTTTTGGTGTCTAGATAAAAAGAATTGTCACTTTCGATGTCAGCACATGTTTCCGATGGTGTATCATTATATAATCTTGCTAAAACCTCCTCATCTGTATAGAATTTACATGTTCTAAGTACATTTTATCGTAATTCAACGAATACACTCATCATGTCCGCCATGTTGTCTTTTATGTTTCAAAATAAAAAAAATGCTCTGACCGGGTAACTATTTGATACTATTTTTGGGTGATCTAGATACATATTTTCTATTTTAAGATATGATTTGGAAAGCTAAGATGTTGATTGGTCGAAATGCATTACACATCATGACATATTCTAAAAATAGAACAAAATACATAAGGGGTTTTCCACAGAACGGATATACCCGTCCAACTGCACTTGGGCGACATTTTCGCAGGACGGGTATACCCGTCCTGGGGCATCGAAAGGGTTAACATTGTCGGATTTTTTTCGAGCGAGGTCGTAAACATTCAGCGGTGGAAACACGTTGTCGTGTCCGATCGGATAGGCATACTTTACGAATGATTACGACGTCGCAGGAAACATTCCGACGTCGCGTGAATCTCATTATGAAATGCCTTAAAAGATAAATATGTGGGCTAGGATCACTGCACTTCATCAGTCAGTATTTTTTTATGTTCAGAACACTGTCTCTCAAGTACAATGACATTAACGTAAGAAAATGAGTTGCTTACAAGAAACACGCAAACCAGGACCTCGTGGGAAAACACGCAATACGTCACGAATAACGTATAACTTTTTCCCGCAAATTACAATCAGGATTACACGCAACATGATTTCTTCGTGTATGCCATTGTCTAGAAATATGGAATTTGTTTCATTTTAGATGAACAATGAGACGCATAAGCACTGTCTGACCAGACGTGCGTTCTTTAGAACGATCTTTTTAAAGAAAATAAATGTTTGAAATTAAGCGTTGATATAGACCAAATACTGACTGAAGAGTTTCGAATGCCCAAAAAACCTTTTCTATAAAGAACATCGAAAACCGGTCTTGTACGTATTTTAAGGGGTTGATTATATAAAGATAATTACCTTGAGAGCAGCTTTCAGCGAATCCTGTACAGATTCCAAGTCCAACACCGAACTTTGTCTGCGATCCCCAACTTTATCCATTACGGTCAAGCGTCAACCATCACTTACATTGTTTTAAACTATAGCACTTTCCTCGATGTTTTACTGTGTACGTTTAAAATCATTTACCATTCACATTATTCAAATTATAGATTTTTTCGATATTTAAGAAAATGTTTGTTTGAATTTTCCACATGAAAGTCACATTGTTTAAATTTCTCAATTTTCGTCCCGATCACAGCATAGGAATAACCACTCTTTAAAATAAACAACAAATTAGATGGATTCCTCTTAGTTTATTTCCAAACAGTAACACGCCGTTTGACGCAACTCATACTGACGCCGTTTGACGCAACTCATACTGACGCCGTTTGACGCAATGCATGACAATATCTTCAAGTTATGAAAAAAGTTGTTTCCCTTTTGATATCAACTATTGCGATATTTTCAAATTCTTTAAAATCAAGAGGTTTTTCTGCAAATTACAAATAGCCTACCTAGCTTGGTATCTCCAATAAAGGAGGCGTTTAGAAAATGATGAATGCTGGAAATACTGCCCAATCTTTAAAACTTGGCGATTTATGCCCAATAGAAATTACAAATTGAATGCCTCTCCCTTTCCAAAACAATATCTTGTTTTAGTGTCCCTATAATGTAAAGACAAAAGAAGAAAATGTTGATAATTAACATTTTTTTGGAAAGCAAATTTGCAAAATTTGCTTTTCTTTCCAGTCGTGCTTCTCTGCACTTTAACATTCTCTGCATACCACACAACATCTCCCGGTCCTCCTCACTATAAATAGTTCTATCAAAAGCAAATATCAATGACAAGAACAACCTTTCGAATATTCAATATTGAATTCTATAGTTGTACACAAGATATTCAATTGTGTGACCGATGATAAAACATCCAATTAAACATGTGTTAAAAGAGGAGAAACGATCACGTAGTAATTTGCTTTCATTACGGTTCAATAGCCAGTCCAATATCTTTCGTTGAAAATGGGTCAGTCAAGTTTACTGAACTATGAAATATGCGACCCACTGCAAGCGCTAAAAATAGGAACTAGGACACGTCTATTTTTAGAATCTTTCTATGCCCAAATTCTTACACGTTTTAATGTCCGAAACTAAACAATGATATTCGATAAGCCATGCATTTAATCGCGTTCACAATAATTGATTGATCAACTAAGTAGTTATTTTGAGGTTAATGACATAGACATATTGTCTAATAGGCATTGCTAGTATTCGCGTGTAGCTATAGGCATTTCAAAGCGAAAGTAGAAATCTGGGAAACCAGAATATGTGATGGTATGCTCAAAATGCATAGAAATCAGACTAGCAATCCTTTCACCACTTGGTTTAAAAAACGGTGTTAACTTACTAATCTATAGATATCACGGTGGATAACCCATGTGACTTTTGGGAAGCGTTAACACCGAAAAAATCGTCCGCTTCAATGTATGTTTGGTTTAATTTCTCAGCTTTTACTCTGTTGATTTTGACGAGATAAAGTGCACGGAACGCGCATTTGAGAGGGCTATTCCCGTTTGTAACTCTGCTCCGATCCCGTGATTTCTTCGCGTTCCGTGCACTTTATCTCATCAAAATCAATAGGGTATAAGCTGAGAAATTAAACAAAACATACATTGAAGCGGACGATTTTTTCGGTGTTAACGCTTCCCTAAAGTCATGTGAGTTACCCACCGTGGATTTAGATCTAGATGAATAGGCCTACATAGAATCAAATCAATTTACATTGTTGGTATGTTAACCATTTCCCAAATAGAAACATTTCAGATTGGTCAAAATAAAAAAAAACGTAGCAGACGACAAAATTGGTACATACCTAGATAAAATTAGAACTATTTGTAGATAATAACAAAGACAATATCGAGGTTAAAGTAAAAAAATTCTGATTATCAGCAGTTTTTTCTTTCATCCCAATATTCCCCCGAACATTTTCTTTTCGGGCTGTCAAACCCGGTCTTATTTGGGAAAGGGATAAAGTAGTGACGGAACACATGTTTTAGCAAGTAAGACATGTAGTTTTCAGAGATCAAATGCTTTCTAATTAGGGTATAGCCTCCTTTCATTTATGTTTTAGTCCGTACCCGCAGAACACTTCCGGTAATCCGAGACTTCTCTGATGAAAATTCGCTCGATGATACTTGGATGTCGCTATTTACAACGGAACGCTGTCCCAGTCAAACACAAAAGAAAATTCCGACACAGCGACATAACTTGTGTCGGAATTTTCTTTTGTTCTTGAATTGGACAGCGCTCCGATGTAAATAGCGACATCCAAATATCGAAGAGCGAATTTTCATCAGAGAAGACTCTGATTAACTTCCGGAGGCAAACAATGGGTTTATGGGAAATTAACATTGTATACATGTGAATTGTTACTAAAAATAGTAACAAATCGACATTTTCAAAACGAGGCTCCCACAAAATGCGGAGAAATCGATGACGACGCACGTGCATTCAATATACAGCGATTAAGCACACGTGCATTCAATATACAGTGATAAAGAGAAGTTTTAAGTGGAACAAAAACTACGAAATTGAATGAATTCGTTGATAGCCGGTAAGATGGTTATTTTATTTGATTTACAGTCAAGAAAATTCGGCATTTTTGGCCAACATTGGAGGGGCTTAGCCCCCCCCCCCTGTTCCTACGGGCCTGTACATCAAATAGATTTATGAACCGTGACCTGTCGCACTAGTCTATTATACAAGAAAACCTACTTCAGAACATGACATTGGGTATAGGAGAACATATAGAGTGCTAGAATGCCTTATAGTCGTTTTCGGCTGGGAGAATTCGACATTTTAAATTCCCTATTTGTTTATGTCAAAGGGGGGTAATTCACAAAATTGACAGATTAGACCTTTATTTTAGAGCTTGCTACAAGTGATAAGAGAGATGTTTTGTGGTTTTTTGGCAACCTGGATATGACCAATTCCGTAAAAATAATGAATCGTTTATCGCGCGTATGTGGCATTAGATGAAATTAGCTGTAAATGCATTAAGGGCCGTAACTCTGACATTAAAGGAGACAAGGCAATGAAACTTCGACAAAACGATTGCCGAATGCCATGGAAATATTGTAAAAATAAAATCAGGCTTTTAGTTCGATACTTTTTCAGAAACAAGAAATCTTGCAGCGTAAAGTTTTCTCTTTTGTTCAGTATATTTTGCTGATATGGAACAGACATTATCCTTTCATAATTTGTATTTTGTAACTTTCTAAAGAATCAAATTCAATTAATTACTTTTATCCAACTCCGTGTAATTCATATTGCTAACAACTAGAAAGGCCTTTAGACATAATCAGCAAATTTGCTTTCCAACAGTACTTTCAGTACTTTGATTTTGTTTTGTCCCAATCATTTGCAATGCTATGTTATACACAGATTTTACTTTTATTAGCGTCCATGTTTGTAAATTGTCGCCTGTAGCGCAGTTTTTGAGTTGGACCATCCTTAAAAGTTATCGTTCGTGAAATTCGTTAAATTGGCTTATTGAATTCTTGTTGAATTGTTTTCGCGCGTAATTGGCCTTTCAAAAACACACTTTAATTTCTGCGAAATACTTGTGAGTCTTGGTAGCACCGACCCAAGTATAACAGTTAGATAACACAAAATGAAAATTTTCCAGTAACTTTGTAGCATTTTTCCTTTTTTTGAAATAAACTCTTAAAGGAATTCAGATAAACACAATGAAACATTTAATTTTAAGATCAGGTTTTGGTTAAATATTTTATTTATAATATATAGATAAACAGTTTTCCATACAAAATGGAGAGACAGCCAAAGTTTGCCTTCTTTTGTCCTGGAATGCAATATATAGGACAAAGAGAACGTTAGCGCTAGTATAAAGTTTCTGACTTTGTTTTTATCAATGGCACGTGTCCCATAAATGTTTCCGTAGGAACTGCTAGATACAGACCTGAGGCGCGTTCTTTAGAGCGAGATTTTTTAAGATTTCTTAAGATATTTTTGATACAGCGTTTTTATAACCGAGACTTTGACCGAGCTGTTCCGAATGCTCCATATTTATACAAATGACGTCATCATGACGTCATTTGTATAAAGTTTGGAGCATTCGGAACACCGCAGTTTATGAATTATGGAGTGTTCGGAACAACTCGGTCAAATCTCTTTTATATTGTTTGAACAGAGTTGACCGAGGGGTTCCGCACAAAGTAAAGGATAATGGCGCCTCCCATTGAGCGTCTTAAAAATTTTGCTCTAAAGAACGCTTTATCCTAAAATATCTTAAGACATCTCAAAATATCTCAAGAAATCTCGCTCTAAAGAACGCACCTCAGATTTAGATGGACAAAATGGGCTTCATTCAACTTTTCCTTGGGCACGCTCGATCTATCCACAGAGATTGGCCTGTCTGCATGTCATTAATTCAATACATTTTACCTTCATGTACCTTCGACAAATTATCATGGGTCCCTTTAAACAGAAATTTTGGGTCGTCTGCATATTTTTGTCGTTTAGAAGGAGTGTAAGACAATAAAAGAATTAAAAACACGATCTATAATCGTAAATATATTCCATATTCAACAACTTCAAAGGCGCCTTTCATCGATTTCCTATTTTAGAAATATTTACACTACAACAATAATTTCCCAGCACAAATCCACTTTACTTTCCAGACAAAATGAATCAAATTGGTTGAACTCTTTCCCAAACGGTGAAATGTTAAACAAGTCAAATTCTGATGCTGCTGCAGGCAACAAAATGTTTGTTGGTGAATATTGGATTTGTGAATAAAATAGCAAAAATGGGTATATAACTAATATTTACCATTCTATAATACTAGCTATTATTGAGTATGACAACTTTGAGATGCTTAGGCATAAAAACAACTTGTAAGCATTTTTCTCTTTTTCTACAACATTTTCCGAACACATTCATGATACGATTGCTTTAATTTGAAATTGCATGATAACAGGTAGGACCGTACACTACGTCTAACGAATCCAATACGCAGCAACATCTTATTCTTCGACACATTTGAATTTTACTTATACCTCAAACTTTCCAAATGCGCCCAAATGTTTTTGACATCTCCGATAGAAAAACAAACATCTCGAGAAAACACTAGGACTAGTGGAGAAAATGCTTTTCCCTTAATATTTTCTTTCACTCGGTGTACACAAACCATTTTTTATTTTTTAATATTAGCACATTTTGCATCGTCTAAAGCATCTATAATTAATCATAACCGTACGTTTTACCGTTTGATAAAAATTCAATGGTATACATTGATACAATTCCATTTAAAGCACACATGAACCATTTTCATCACAGAACCCACTTGTAAACAATACTAGAAGCACATTTCACTAGAAGCCAATCAAGCCGAAACTAGCGTATAGCCTATTGATTTTCTCACTTCTGGCTTCAACCTACTGATGTGCTCCTAATAAATAGATTCATGTCCCTTTCCCAATTTTAGAGCTGTTGCAGACGACAAAGTTATATTTTCACTATTGCATAAAAATTTGCCAATAATTTGATGCAGACAATATTGAGGAAAAAGAAGAAAATGCTGGTTCCCAGCATTTTCTTCTTTTGTCACAATATTTTCCCGATCCGATTCTATTTATCTGGCGCCAGATCTTGTTTCGGAAAGGGATATGCAAGACAGATTCGCGTTAAATATGATCAGTTTATAGATATTCGATATACAGTCGACACTCGTTGTGTCGAAGTCGGAGGGGCCGTTAAAATACCTCGACATATCCGGAGTTCGACTTATCCGATTTTGTTCGGTTTCGAGATATTTGATATTTGACCGTTTTTGAACTTATCAAGAACGAATAATATTGAAATATAGTATGAAAAGGAAAGAAATTGCTCGTGTCAAGCAATTTCTATCCTTTTCCTACATTTCAATGGCTATATTCAGTTCGAAATTATTTTGTATTGAAAAAAAAATGTGTCAATAGATAAGGACGGGACCAGATTTGAACTTCGACTTAAGCGAAATTTCGACTTATCCGATGTCGACATAACGAGTGTCGACTGTAATTATAACTGCAACGCTGTAGTGAAATCCTGGTGCCAGATTGACAATTTCTGAGATTGATTTTTGACTGATCTAACAAAACTAAATTTTAGCTCCATTTATTCTCAAAATATCGGTCACTTATTCTTACAACACCGACCACTTTTTTGCTACTATCAAACAATTCCCTCTGTGTAACAATATCTATTCACATGTATTGCCACAAATTCTGAGAAGTACAAAATAATGATAATTGAAAAGATAGACAAATAAAATAAAATTAAATAATAATAATAACAATAATAATAATAATAATAATAATAATAATAATAATAATAATAATAATAATAATAATAATAATAATAATAATAATAATAATAATAATAATAATAATAATAATAATAATAATAATAATAATAATAATAATAATAATAATAATAAAAGAAAATAGATAATCTACCGAGCAGTGATCAGATTACACACCACATGACATCAGAAACACCCCCCCCCTTTCGTGGTACACTTTCAGATTCTAGCAAAATACAAATCTGTAAAATTGATTTTTTTATGCTTTTTCTGCTGGGATCAGTTTGGACACCACTAAATACGTGTATTGTATATGTTTTAAAATTTGATTAAAGTGATGTAATATATCATTTCTTTATTTGCAATGAATGATAGACAAAAGTTAAACTAGAACTGTCGCGAAGCGGACTAATACTACCAACTAGGGCCTTGTCACTGAAAAATGTTCTTGACTCAGAGCACGGAAACGGATTTGAAACAAAGTCCAATTGTGACCTTGACCTTTGACCTTGGTGACCCGAAAACAATAGAGCACCTCCTTGGGTCATGGACACCAACTGTGTAACGTTTCAGGATCCTAGGTCAACCGGTTCTTGACTTAGAGCACGAAAACGGATTTTAAACAAAGTCCAACTGTGACATTGACCTTTGACCTTGGTGACCCAAAAACAACAGCGCATCTCCTTGGGTCATGGGCAACAAGTGTGTAAAGTTTCATAATCCTAGGTCAAACAGTTCTGGAGTTAGAGCACCGAAACGAAATTTTAAATTTTGACTACTCCTCCCCCCCCCCCCATTAAAAAGTTCAAAATGGCATAACTCTGAAACTAATAACTGGATCCAGATGACAATTGCAGGTGCACAACTTCATATAATAGGAGACAACCTGATAAAATTTCAGCAAAATTGGTAAAAAAATGTGGGAGGAGAAGAGGAAATAAAATTATATCCACGGACGGACGGACAGACAGACGGACCTGATTCCAGTAACCCCCCCGCCCCATTACTTCGTTGTGTGGGGTATAACAAGCAAAACGTTTTGTAATATTATCGCATTAAAGTAGCCAACAGTTCATTTAAAGTGACATTTCACAGATGCTTATTCGTAAATGTTACTTTCATTTTTATCTTAAAGGGCATTCTTTCTTATGTGAATGCGGAAAGTATTAAGCCAAAGTATTGCGTCGTTTACGAGAATGACATATTTTACGCTTATCAGCAACCATTAAAAATATGATAGCATTAACGTACATAAGGGCAATCTTGACATCAATACATTCTATTAAAAACTGAAATGGGAATGTGGTGCCTCTTTTAACAAGAAAAAATCTTCTGTATTCCATGTATTTGAAATTAAAGAATATTTTGTAGGTTCCAAACAGTTGTCATTTGGTAAAATACGTGTGTAAAACATATTGGTGTGGTGAAGGTTATATCGGTGATATGCCATTGAATAGACTTTTATTGCGAATTTTATTTTCAATGACTAGTTATATTGATTTGGCAGTTTCTGTGTGAATTATTGATAATAGCAGCAACGTCATCCGATATTCCAGAACTATCATTTATTTAGCAATTAGCAATGGAAATTTAATGCATGATTCAACATATTGACAAAACGCCAGTAAACGCCCTTTGCCATTGTAGATCCTTTCAAATACAGTTGTCCGGAGCTTTAGCATCTTCGCTAGCCAAGGTTGAACCCACCTACGTTTGTATTCACCCTTGGCGGATTTAGTCCGATTTTCTTGAAATCGCGAAGCGACGCCTAGCGGTTGTTCTGCTGCTGGTTGTTTACGTCCATTATTGATGACGTCATTAACGCGCGTTGTCTTTCGCGTCATACGGCATGCGGATTATGTAAAAGTTAGACGCTGTTTTGGTCGAATTGTCGAAAATATAATAATTTGTCGATTATAGTTAGGGAATTCCTGTCTATTGCAGTGAAATTCTTAGAAAAAATCGCCCATCTTCGCGTTTTTGAGTTGCAAATGCAATACTTTATCCCACCCGTTGTCATGATTTGGTTACTCATAACAAATGTATCAGTCGACAATCTGATTGGTTCCAGCGAGACCTCGCTGGAACCAATGAAAACGCTTTCCAGGAGACCAAGGAAATCGGACTAAATACGCCAAGGGTGAATACAGAAACGACGTTACGTCGTAGATGTCACCCTTGGCTTGCGAAGATGGAGCTTTAGTAATATTCTACAATCGACACAATCCATTTTTTACAATCGTTAGACGGAAAAATGTAAGACTTATCAAATTTCAAAGATGACGCTGACGACAATTTCAAGTGAATGAAATTTTAAAAAAAATAAGCATTTTTTGTTGAAAACATTGTGGGAAATGACGAAATTGTTTGTAACAAGTAATTTCTTTATTTTCAACAATTTTTTCTGAAGCCGTTAGCTTATTGAGCGTCAAAAAGTGTCCATATGTATCCATATGTGGGAATGGATTACTGTCTTCCATGTACCAGCTCAATATTTGTTTGCATTTAACCCATTACCACACAACAACTCCTTTTGACTCCTGCAAAATAATGGCAATATAAAACATTGTGGAAAATGAAGAAATTGCTTGTGACAAGCATTTTTTTAGTTTCCACAATGATTTCCATCCACAAATACACAAAAAATAAAAATTTCATTCACTTGAAATTGTCGTCTGCAGAATCTTTCAATTTGGACTGCCCTTAAATTTTGTCGTTTGGTAAAGGGTTAATCAAAAATTATGTTATTCAAGAAAGAGTCGATTAATTTAGGCTTAAATTTTCCCAAACAAGGTGTTGTTTTGCTATCATTGATAGAATAGATTTGGAAAAAGCAATTAA
Organism: Fragum sueziense; assembly: GCA_963680895.1. Lineage (NCBI taxonomy): Eukaryota > Metazoa > Mollusca > Bivalvia > Cardiida > Cardiidae > Fragum > Fragum sueziense. Next base: position 11,878,807 of record OY804598.1, read on the forward strand.
AAAAAAACAACAACAAGAAAAATGCTGATGATCATCAGTATTTTTTCCGTTTGCTTAAACGTTTCTGTGCTATATAATCCACAAAAAGTACCCTTAGTCTCTTCCATTTTGTCGTATTCAGCAACTTCTAAATTGGACCAATGTCAGATTTTGTCATTTGGAAAAGGGTTAAAGAAATTCTGCAGAGTCAGCATATCTCTCTTATAAAGATAATTGTCTGCCCTTTTGTCCGGTCAACACACAAAAATGATATTTCAAGGCCAAATGTTATTGTTTGATTTTGATTTACAAACCAAGCGGCCTGTCTAGCAATTTCTCATTTCGGAATCTCAGACAAATTTCATTTTCTTGGAAGAAGTGATTTTGCAACGTAATAATGTTATCTTGAAAATCAATTCCCAAAATTTATTTAAACCTTTGCAAAACAAGACCTGGTTTTGACGTCCCTAATATAAAAGGCTTGGGAAAACATTGAAACAAAAGAAGAAACTGCTGATAACCAGCAGTTTCTCCTTTTGTCTCAATATTTTCTATGCCATATTATACACAAAGTCTATCTGTAGTAAGGTCTATTTTGTCATTTGTGACAGTTTTTGAAAGTATCAAATTTTTTGTCGTTTGGGAAAGGGTTAAATCTTTGCAAAAAAACCCATGTTTTTGACGTTTGTAATACGTAGAGAAGAGATTGGAAAGAGGGAACCGAAATTAAATTGTTGATGTTTAACCCTTTCCCAAACGGCAAAATTTTAGGGTGGTCCATTTCAAAAACTGTCAAAAATGACAAAATTGAAGTGATAAAAGATATAATTTGTGTAAAATATGGCATAGAAAATATTGAGACAAAAGTAGAAACTGCTGGTTATCAGCAGTTTCTTCTTTTGTCTCACTGTTTTCCCAAGCAATTTCTATTAGGGACGTAAAAACCAGGTCTTGTTTGGGAAAGGGTTAAATATAGCCTTATGATAGTTCTACATATTTCAATTTAAGCCCATTACCAGACGACTAAATTTGAGGCTGGTCCAAGTTCAAAGGTTGGCAAACATGTCATGTTAATTTGATTGCACATTATGTCGTCTTTCTGAGCAGAAAACATTGTTGGAAATAGACATTGCTTGTCACAAGCATTTTTTTCTTTTTTCACACTGTTTTCCTAAGTCGTTATCTTTTGGGACGAAAGAAGATGTCATTTTGCGAGAATAGTTTTAAGGATATTGCTCCAGTTATTAGGAACGCTCGGTCGTTCCTGTACAAACTTTAATGTTTCGCACCATAAATGTTTCGCTACCAGATTTTCGGCAATATGACATGTCTTTATTAATCACAATTTCTCGACTGTTAGAGCTTATCGAGTTTGTAATGTGAAATTGCTTTCTCAAGATGGAAATCGATGATTCAGAGCCAGAGAGTTGTTCCAAAAACTTTTCCTTTTCGGGAGTCAAAAGGGGTCAATGTGTGGTAATGGGTTAACCCTTTTCCAAACGACAAAATTTTAGGTTGATCCACTTTAAAAATCGTAAAAAAATGACAAAATGGATGTAACTAAAGATAGGATTTGTGTAAAACATGGCACAGAAAAGTTTGAGACAAAAGGAGAAACTGCTGGTTATCAGCAGTTTCTTCTTTTGTTTCAATGTTTTCCCAAGCCATTTCTTCTAGGGACGTCAAAACCAGGTCTTGTTTGGGAAAGGGTTAAGCTAACGAATAGTTCAGATTATGATCAACTAGGTCACCATCATGTTAAGTCTAATCCAAAAACTGATCTTTCTTCAAAAGATTGTGTGTCTTATGGAATCGGTTATTAACCACTATTGACACCAAATAGTCTCAGTGTTCGACCTACTTTTTGGACCAATGAAATTGCCGTATATTTCAAAATTTCGTCACTAGTCAGCTAGTTTATGTGACGTCTACACATAGCCACGCCCCCATCTTCTATGTAGTTATGCTGGACGAACCTCTATCTAATACTTGCATCATTTTTATCTACAGCAAAGCAAACTGGAATCTTTTGAGGGAAAAAATGGATTGCTTTAAGGACAGATCCTCCATTTATTTCCCACGGTAAGATTTTTTTCATTTTTTCTGTACTAATATTTAAATATATGAGAAGTAAAAAAAGGACTTAAAAACTATAGGTCACCAAGCGAATTAAAAAGTTATTGGATTTCAAGGGAGACTACTCTTGTCTAAAATTGCAAAAATGAGGTGTCAGTGAAATACTCACAAAAAAGTGTTCGAAATGACTAGGATTACATAAATAAGTCTTCATTGTGTTCATAATGTTTTATTCTGTCTAAATGAGTATCAATTTGGGAAAATGTAGTGATGATTTTGAAAATTTTAGTAAAACATTCTTTCAAAAGCAGCCGAAAATGCTCTTTTTTCGCAACGTTTCTGATAATAGAAAATATTCCAGCGGTAAGAATTTTTTCTTTTTTGGTATAGACATAGTGCTTGGTAATACCTACAAAAACAAAAAAAGAAAAATATATCAAACCAAGCGTTTTTCTTAGTTATAAGTAAAATTTGGTTTACTTTTTACAGCTCTGTCCGAAATTGTATCACTATTTTTATACATTTTCTTCCTTATTACCAACTTTTGATAATAAAAAGTGTCATCTGTTGTGTCCATCTGAAGCGGACTAGCTCATAAAGACACCACTTTGCTTATGTTGCTCCGTTTCCTATCGCTAACGCCACATGTAGAACGTGTAACAGAAAGCCAAATGTACCATCCGAGTACTATTACACTTTAATGGGCAAAACAGAGAAAATTGATATAACCGAAAATGATCGTGTAATTTATCAACCAAACATTAACTAAATGTAAAAAAGATACATTTGCTGAAAATGCCAATTACTGAAACAGCTTTATTTCGTTATTTAGGATATGCGCAGTAAGTTGCGCAGTAACAACTGGAGGATCTGTCCTTAAGACTTCATTCTTAATCAGTTTTGCAGGAAAGACAGTACAAACCCTTTGGGAAGAATTCACAACTGCTTTAGAAAACAACATGAAAGACTGCATCCCAAGGAAAATTCTAAAAGGTAAAACCTCACTTCCCTGGATAACGCAAGACATCAGACGTACAAGTAGACGAAGAAACAAACTTTACTGCAGGTATAAAAGGTCAAAAAATGTAAATGACAGGAAAAGATATCTCCAATTTAGGCATGCCTGCAGGAAAAAGATAAAACTGGCCCATGAACAATATTTGAATGGCATAATTGGTGCAGGTCAAGATGAGTCTTCGCCTAAATCGGTTAACTCTAAAAAACTATTCTCTTATCTGAAACATTCAAGGCAAGACAATCAAGGAATTGCTCCGCTCCTGTCAAATGGAAAACTGGTCTCTGATACAAAAGAAAAGGCAAATATTCTGAACAAGCAATTCCAGTCAGTTTTCACCCCCAAATCTCCTCTCAGTTTAGCACAATTATGCCAGATGAAAACAAATGACAAGACAGACAAACAACAGACAGATGATCCACGGGAAGACATTCTTTCTAACCTCACAATCTCATCAGATGGTATCAAAAAGCTCCTAAAAAACCTCAAACCTGACAAAGCAGCTGGCCCCGACAAAATTAAACCGCTAGTTTTAAAAGAACTACACGAACAGATAGCACCAATCTTTCAGGTAATCTTCTCTGTTTCCCTGGAAACTGGCCAGGTGCCTCTGGATTGGACTGCGGCTAATGTGGCACCGCTGTACAAGAAGGGAGATAAATCAAACGCGGCTAACTACCGCCCAATATCTCTCACTTGTATAGCGTGTAAGCTAATGGAACACATTGTTGCATCCAATCTTGTCAGGTTCCTGGACAGAAATCACATCCTGTATGACCTCCAACATGGTTTCAGGGAAAAACGATCAACAGAAACCCAACTCTTGATGCTCGTGGAGGACCTGGCAAGATCAGCAAGCCAAGGTATGCAAACAGATCTGATCCTTTTAGATTTCAGTAAGGCTTTCGACATGGTGTCCCACGAGAAGTTGCTGTATAAGTTGCACTCATATGGTGTCCAGGGACCTGTCCTCTCCTGGATCCGGGCATTCCTAGGCGGTCGGACACAGACAGTAGTACTGGACGGGGAGGTCTCTGATACTATACCAGTGACATCTGGGGTCCCCCAGGGATCGGTCCTTGGGCCGATCCTGTTCCTGGTGTATATCAATGACCTTCCAGACAACATAACATCCCAGGTTCGACTGTTTGCGGACGACACCGCAGCCTACTTGACTATCACGGACAAAGACAAGGACTGTGCTACGCTACAGACTGACTTAGACAGAATGCAGGAATGGTCCAGACAGTGGGACATGAGTTTCAATCCCTCAAAGTGCCAAGTCATACAAGTCACTAAGGCCAAGGTCCCCATACAGACAACCTACACCCTACATGGACAGACATTAGAGACCGTCAGTAGTGCTCGGTACCTGGGAGTTGACATAGCCAGTAACTTGTCGTGGAATACTCATGTTGATCGCATAACTGCTACCGCAAATCGAACTCTTGGTTTCTTGAAACGCAACGTTAAGACAAAGTCCGTGAAAATAAGGGAATGCACTTATAAAACCCTTGTTCGTCCCCAGCTGGAGTATGCAGGCAGTGTCTGGGATCCTCATACAAGGTCCAACATAGACAAAGTAGAGATGGTACAACGTCGTGCTGCACGCTGGACCTTGGATGATTATTCCAGACACTCCAGTGTCACATCCATGCTGGACAAGTTGGGTTGGAGAACACTAGAACAGCGACGACAGGATGCCCGTCTTTGTATGTTTTATCGGTTAGTTCATGGCCTAGTCGCTGTTCCCATCCCAGTTTACCTCCACAGAAACCCACGAACATCAAGATACGGTCACTCTTACAGCTTCCGGCAGATCCACACCAGGGCAGACCTCTATAAATATTCCTTCTTTCCTGCTACCATTGTGCAATGGAATTCGCTGCCACCAGATGTTGTACTGGCAGGAGACCTGAACCAGTTCAGGTCTTCTGTCAGTACCATCCCTCACCATAAACAGTAAGCACTGCGTCTGTGTGTTTTTATCATTTTATCTTTTCACCCCTCTTTTAACATTTTTCATCCATTATTCATTCATATCATTATCATCTTTTTAGCTCTTTTACTTTTTCTCACTCTTTTTAACCAGGCACAGACGCGTAACTGCTCAAAATTACCCGTGAGGGTGTGCAGCAGAATAAATAGATAGATAGATAGATAGAATATTTGGTATGGACTAAAAGTGCATAATACGGACTAAATGATTCTATGAGTGGAATTTCTGGATATTTTGGAATTTTGCGTTAGTAAGAACTTTTGTTTTTCCCTTTGTTAAAAAAGAAGGATACTATAAATAGATTACATTGTTATAAAAGCTATTGACATTCCATTGGTGAACTGCAATCAAACTTGGCTAAAACACACGATCTGCCCATACCGTTAGTGTTTGTGACGTCACTGATATAAACACACGAAAGAATGTCAGGTCAACAAAAGGGTCAATCACAACCACCGCGCCTGGCCAAAACAAACAAAAAGAAACCCAACCCAAATGACAGCCAGTGCGCATCGGAAACATTAGAGACAGACTCCATTCTTGAAGTTGATAGCCAGGTAAACACCAAGTTGGACACTGTATCAGCAGAAATAACGAAAATCAGAACTGAAATGGAAAACATCGTGAAAAAAAGTGACTTCCAAGAATTGGCGAAAAAAAACAATTTCGGAAATAACACAACAACTTGAACAAAAAATTATGGGTGAAGTAAAGAGGCAAATTGAAGACAAATTCGAAAGGTTGAATGAGGAGCTGAAATCACTCAGATTTGAGAACTCGAATCTAAGGGACGCCCTAGAAGACTAAGTCAACAGAATTTCCAAAACTTCAGATGAAACCCGTCAGACAATTGACGAGAACAAAAGGAGAGTGAACGATGCCATAAAGCTTGGGAACCATAATGAACAATATTCCCGTAAAAACAATGTGAAAATCATGAACATCCCGGAAGACAACGAGGAGACAGAGGACGATTTAATCCACACGGTGGGAAATATCCTTAGCGACAAAGGTGTCGAGTTACGAGCTAATGAGGTTTTGGCCATACATAGACTCCCGTCAAAAAATGGCCAAATACGCCCAGTCATCGTAAAGGTAACGAACAATAATATAAAAACTCAAATAATGCGTCAGAGAAAGGCGATGAAAGCAGCCGGACACCGTCTGGTGGATGATGTGACGCGCCACAATACCATGTTGATAAATAGACTTAACAATCATGAACTTATAGAATCTGCATGGTTCTTCAATGGATCCGTGTTCGGAAAAACAGTATATGGAAAAAGGAATTAAGTTTGACATTTTTGACGATATAGCTGAGGTTATTTCCAGCCATCAAACTTAAACTGTGCTTCCCGAAAAGCTTTTGATAGCTTAATGGGAAGGTAAGGAAAAACTGATACCGGTATTCAGTGTATAATTTTTTTTTCAACATTGATATTATGTCAATATTTCCCCTACTAACTCTTTCCCATTTGATAATTTTGAAAGAATTTGTTAATTTGAATTCCTATACAGACAGAAAATTACTTGAGCATACATAAGGACGAAATAATTGTAAAATAATTATTAAGTACGTGGAATGTTGAGGGGAATGAAGAAAGAGCAATCAACTTGCTTTTTCCTTCTTTCGTCTCAATATTTCCCCCCCCCCCCCCCCCCCCCCAAAAAAAAAGATCTCATTTTACGAAAGGGTTAGTTAGTATTCAGGTTATTGTTTTTTTAACAGTCTAGTCATAACATCCATTTATATCAAGGGGTCCAACGTACACAAGTTTTTGTGGTCAAAAAGATCGGCAGTGGACAAAGATGGCGGCAAAATGATTGAATTTTGGTTGATTTTGGGGACAAAAACTGAAAGTAAGTATGTTTCTTAGATTTGATATACCATGTCACCTAGCCGAGGATGTGGAGACAGTATTCGCGCTCCTAGGGAAATAGGCCTTAACTTCTGACATGTTCTCAAACTCCATTGATGCTCGAAGTAATGCGAAGCTTTAAGCAGCAACAAAATCCGGAACTGTTAGTCTTTTTGCAATTGCAGTACATGTTGGTGAACATGAGCTGTGGTCAGATCTACTGACTTTGTTCAGTTTCATCACGTGTTCGTTCATTGGATCTTGCCGAATAACCATATGTCGGGAAAAGGCATAAATTGTGTTTTATCTTCCAGTGGGTTCATTCAGTATTTTTGCAGTATGACTCCACCAAAACTTTACCATTGGAAGAATGTATGATGGTAGTTATGGTTTTCAAACAGACCGCACATGAGCTTATCACTAATTTTATGACTTTGATTTACCGATATACCATTGCCTAAGACTCAAAACTTATAGGAGTCATCAGATATGAACCAATAGTCAAAATTCAATCTCAACAATGTGCAACATGGAGAATTTATGATCTCTAAGACGTGCTTAAACGTGAGTTGTTCTCTGTGCCCATGCGAGCAGTTAGATATTGCCCAGGATGTCTTAAGACCATTAAAAGGCTGCAGAGGACTACATAGTGCTTAAACATATTGTAAAAGCACACAAAAATCGAACATTTCATTTTTCGTAAAAAGTTGTAAGTTTTTGGCCTATCTACGAACATTTTTATTTTAAGGAGTACCCCTTTTCTATGCCATGAAGCTATCGATGTGAGAAATGAAACAAAACAATTATCATAGAATCTTATTCAGAGGTCATAGCGCTTACATTCAAACTATTTTGCACGTTAGTTGGGAATTTTGTACAAAAGATATAGACAATTAAAAAAGTGATCCTTAGCAAATTTTGAGTAGTATATTTGGTGTTGCTCGTTACAGAATAAAATCCTGCCAAACTTGTACAATGTGGTACTGTATAACCCTTCCCAAGACAACAAAATGTGATGTTGGTCCCAATTCAAAGATGTTGCAGACAGTAATTTAAAGTGAAAAAGATTTTATGATTTTTGGTCTTTCTTGCTTGAAAATATTGTGGAAAATGAAAAGATTGCTTGCTTGTCATATGTATGCAATTTCTTGATTTTCCACAATGTTTTATCACAAAACCTCTTTCTTGTTGGGCATCAATTTCAAAATGCCACTATATGGTAAACTGATGGAGTAATCTTTGTCCGCTAGACTGGTCAAAATAGAAAATGGTTGCCGACAACAATGTGAATCTGACTTACAATGTGAAATCGTTGGCTCAGCACGAAACAGTTGTAACTGCATATAAACATATAGGTTGTTAGAACTGTTTCACGCTGAGCCATCGATAATGTTGAATGTTCATTTCATACGGTAGAAAAATAAAAAGGGATAAGGGGGTGAAGGCTTATTGTCAGCTTTTTTATTACGCTTCGCTCAATGTTTTCAAAAGCATCATCTCATAGATCTATACATCACGACCAAGGATTGTTTGAGAAAAAGGCACCAGACCCCTGGCTCGACCAGTATCCTTTCTGCCATTCGCAAAGGCGACTCTGGGGGATGGGTGCGTTGGGTCGCTCGCCCCCAACCCCACCCCTTCCCCCCTGCCCACAGGAAAAATCCTGGACCAGACCTTGATTTGACAGAAGTCTTTCTATCGCCAATGGATTTGAATCATTAAAATGAGAGAGCAGTTGATGGCTTTGATTGGAAGTTCTGTTAGTACATATTGAGAAAACATGTAGATGACCAAAATCTGTGAAAACTTCTTCATTCGCTATGGTAAAATCATTGATGGAAAAGGAAATATCAAGGTGTATCAATGAATCCTTTTTCTTCAAAATTTTAAAAAGATGTTCCAGACACTCACGGGATAATTTTTTTTTAAATTAACTTGAATTTTACTACAGATTTTCCATAGACAAAGACATCTGTCAAAAGCAGATTAAAATGTCATCTGACAATTTCAGACTACCAGGCTACTAGCAAATAATGAACCAATGACCAATTGGATCATTCAGGACCAAGTATTTGAAAGCATCAACTGGAAAAGGATGCTGGTGACTATATTAACAATTTCATCCTTTTCCACAAGTGTATTATATGGCAGGACAACTGGGCTTATAGGTGATAGGATATTGAATGAACAAATAATTCATTTATTTTCAACTCATTTTTATGTCCCTGATAGATTAACCTTGTGAAATCATTGATACAAAAGAAGGAATAATATAATTTCTCCTTTTGCCTCAATAGTTTCTAAGCTCTCTACACAAATGCTATCTTCATTAAGAAACAGCTGATTTCAAATTTTGGACCAGTCCAACATTTAGTTGTTTTGGAAAGGATTAAAATGAGGTGAAAATAAAAAAAAATATAAATCAAAAAAGCAAACTCAAGATTCTTCAACCACTGCTATTTTCTTTAATTACACAAAACAAATTCCAATTTCATATCGCTTGGGAATTGCCAAAACCAAAGTACATTGATAATTTACTTGGAAATCTAAGGCTAGATATCTAAACCTTTGCAAAAAAACCCTTAAGTCTCTCATTTTAACAAACAAGTCTATTTGAAACTCTCTAATAAGGTAAGCTTTTGAGAACATGGAGGAATTAGATGCTTGTCCAGGGACAATTTATTGATCCTGCTTTAAACTCTGGCAAAAAAGTCCAAAGTTTAAACTAAATTAACCCACAATAAAGTCTATTAATGCATGACAATTAATCTAAAACATGTAAATCTTTAACATGATAAGAACCGTTATAACAGTTTATCTTGGCCTCGGGGTATCATGGCCCCCACCCTGGGTATCTTGGCCTCCACCTAAAATGTTGTTCCAGAGTCCCCAAAAATTCAAACAATGTCTACAAATGTTACACCTTCTGTTAAATGTAAAGAGAAAACAAAGTTTAATGTGTTTTTCGGCTTTTTTGCTTGAAAAAGCTGCTCAGGAGCCAAAATAAACTGATACACCGGTAAAGCTAATGATAAATGACCTAGCTAATAGCTAAATATGCTCTGTCTGGTCATTTATCATGAGCTAAACTTCATTTAAAAAATAGTTATCTCTTTTCAATGAATTTTGGATAAAAAGTCTTCAAATTCATTCAGTTCGTTAGTAAACATGAAAATTTTTGTCTCTCCCTCTAGCGTGTAGCATCAGGTACTCATCCAAGTGGAGAGTAATCTGTAACACATCATTCTCTTTTATTCAACTGTTTCCTGAATGGTCTTATTCCCTGAAATACAGAAAAAATAAAATAGAAAAAGTTGGATAGTTTTGGTAGATTACTGCTTTGATGGAGTTTACAGCTGCATTCAACAATATTTCAGCTTTACTTTTGTAGCTGGTGCACCTAGCAATGTGCCCCATCAATGCTTTGTGTCAAATTTATTACAATAACCAATTAAATCCACCAGCTATTCATCTCTAGCTTTAGTTTATGAAAGGTTGATTACAACTTTAAACTCATAAGTCATTTTCTAGATGCTTTTCTACATCATGAGTGTACATACCATGTAATCCATTACCACAAATTGAATTCCCAGAACATCAATGCTTTGGAAATCATTAATCAATTTGGAGAAAAAGAAAAGTAAAAAAAATTATATTCACTTGAAATTGTCGTCTGCAACATCTTGAATTTAGACCAATCTAGATAATAACAGCCTCTGTCTTAACTTAGCTGTATGAAGTGTAAAGCGTTACAGAAGCGCACCTCTGGTATGCAGGGCACATTAAATGTTGTGCTTTGTTCTGGCTTATCATGATGGGGACTGCTATCCCCCACACCTCCTTCTCTTTTTCCTTGACCCTTTTCCATTCTTTTTACAAGAATTTTAATATTTTTTTATCTCAAGCCCTAACCAAAAGCATACAAAATAGGATAAGACTGATTTTGCGCCTGGTAAACCAGAGACTACCCCAGACGACCATATCAAGTGAATGTAATTTTTACATTTCGGGTCCCTCTGGATAGAAAACACTTTGGAAAATGAACACATGTATTGCTCATTCATTTTCAATTTCCACAGTATTTTCTAGAGCATTGTTATTTTAATAATGTGTGGGTCCCAAAATGCGTCAAATGGACTTGATAATACGCCTAGGACTTCATTATAACAAAATTCATTGTTACGCGAACTTACGCCTATGAATTTGCAGCGCAATTCGAAATTTTTACAGGAGATAGTTGGATTAATAATTGACATGGTGGCGACATTATTTTCATACAGTTGACCACAGTCCACCTTAGACAGCTTACATAGGGTTTTTTCATGAATGCGAGGTGTTGCATACATTAAAAGTGCAATCAGATTGTTGGGCTTATTGTTTAAATGGTGTAGACAGCGAGGGTAAGTCTCATTTCATCGCGTTTTTTATGCAAAATGCGATTTTATACGGGTCAAAATCAGTTCCGGATTTTGTTGCCGCCTCAAGCTTCGCATTACTTCGAGCATCAATGGAGTTTGAGAACATGTCAGAAGTTAAGGCCTATTTCCCTAGGAGCGTGAATACTGTCTCCACATCCTCGGCTAGGTGACATGGTATATCAAATCTAAGAAACATACTTACTTTCAGTTTTTGTCCCCAAAATCAACCAAAATTCAATCATTTAGCCGCCATCTTTGTCCACTGCCGATCTTTTTGACCACAAAAACTTGTGTACGTTGGACCCCTTGTATATGTAAATCTAGTGGCGGATCGTCGGATTAAAGATCGAGCTGAAAATTGCGGTCTGATCTTTGCCCCAATTCTCCGCCTCATAAAACATTATTTAGATAAAACGCATTCATTTGTATCTTGTGATCTAAAACGTTGTTAATGGCAATGAATTTTGTGCTAGATATGGACTGGGTTTACCGGTATGTTTTGATAAACCGTCGGTGATGTGGTGGAGGCTCGGGACTACGGCTTGAGACAAGCCGTGGTTGTGAGATTCCATAACAACACCCACGATATAAATTTTGTTTGTCCGAAATTACGTCACTGTTAACTGGAATAAATCAGCCCATATTAAGGACAGATCCTCCAGTTGTTACTGCGCAACTTACTGCGCATATCCTAAATAACGAAATAAAGCTGTTTCAGTAATTGGCATTTTCAGCAAATGTATCTTTTTTACATTTAGTTAATGTTTGGTTGATAAATTACACGATCATTTTCGGTTATATCAATTTTCTCTGTTTTGCCCATTAAAGTGTAATAGTACTCGGATGGTACATTTGGCTTTCTGTTACACGTTCTACATGTGGCGTTAGCGATAGGAAACGGAGCAACATAAGCAAAGTGGTGTCTTTATGAGCTAGTCCGCTTCAGATGGACACAACAGATGACACTTTTTATTATCAAAAGTTGGTAATAAGGAAGAAAATGTATAAAAATAGTGATACAATTTCGGACAGAGCTGTAAAAAGTAAACCAAATTTTACTTATAACTAAGAAAAACGCTTGGTTTGATATATTTTTCTTTTTTTGTTTTTGTAGGTATTACCAAGCACTATGTCTATACCAAAAAAGAAAAAATTCTTACCGCTGGAATATTTTCTATTATCAGAAACGTTGCGAAAAAAGAGCATTTTCGGCTGCTTTTGAAAGAATGTTTTACTAAAATTTTCAAAATCATCACTACATTTTCCCAAATTGATACTCATTTAGACAGAATAAAACATTATGAACACAATGAAGACTTATTTATGTAATCCTAGTCATTTCGAACACTTTTTTGTGAGTATTTCACTGACACCTCATTTTTGCAATTTTAGACAAGAGTAGTCTCCCTTGAAATCCAATAACTTTTTAATTCGCTTGGTGACCTATAGTTTTTAAGTCCTTTTTTTACTTCTCATATATTTAAATATTAGTACAGAAAAAATGAAAAAAATCTTACCGTGGGAAATAAATGGAGGATCTGTCCTTAAATAATTGAGGATGTATGAGCCACCTAATTCTACTTGAATTTAGCGTACTCGCAACTCGTACCAAAATTTATACTTTTCCAAAAGATATATTATACATTCAAAGTTGAAAAAATGATGAAACCAAAATATATGTATGTAGGATATATTAGAATGAAATTGTGTTTTTGAGAAATACAGAAACTGTCGAGGGGAAATGAAAGGATATTGATGATCGATATCCTTCCCTTTTGCCCCAATGTCTTTTGTTTCTATAGTTTTGATCTGATGGGTCGCCATAGCTTACTAAATCAGATGACAGTTTGTAACTTCTGAGTTCTTCGCCTCTACCCTAGAATTTTCATTAATTACATATTCATACAGTAGATATAATATCTAAATTTACTAGCATACAGTTAATGTTGGTAACTAAGCATATTTATAGTAGTTTATCCTTTCAAAAGTCTTCTTTACCCTTTTCCAAACAGCAAAACATTACAGTGGTAAGATATGAAAGCTGCTACAAACTACAAAATATCTCCCGCAAAGAAAATATTTGAATACAATTTAGTAAAGAAAGAATTAGGGCAAAGGGAGAAACTGTTGACTTTCATCTTTTTCTTCTTTTACTTCAACGTTTTCTTCGCTACTTTATTCCCTAAGGGACGACACAAGCAAGTTTTGTTTGGGAAAGGGTTAATTTCGCTGTCTTTAGACAATGCTACAACGAACTATACACGGCTGAATAAGGTAAATGCTATTTAGTATTGCAGTTTATTCGCTTTCCATTCCATTTTGTTTTAACCCTCGCCCTTTTGACTTTATATCTAGTTTCATACAAACAAGCAATTTAGTGAAAATAGTAATGAATTGTGTGATAAAATGAGTATGGGTTTACCTTTATGTTTCGATTAACTGTTGGTGTTGTTGTAGAATCTCGTAAGTACGGCTCTGATCAGGCCGTGGTTGCGAGATTTTGTAACAACACCTACGGAATACTGTTTGTTTGTCAGAAACGTCATGTCTTTTTTGGGGGGTCAATAAAATCGTTCGCTTTTTTTTTGATAAAATTAGCTGAAGTTTTACCACGATTATGGAGTAGAAAACAGACAGTCTAGACTAAGATCAGAATGCACGTCTCTGCGGGCTGGTCTTAGTTTATACTGCCTGTCAAAGTTTTGGGTCACAGTAGCAAGGAAACGTGAAGAACACGAGAAAAGTTGAAATGCATAGATAATGGTAAACATTTTGTAAAATCATTTATGTCAAAGAAAACATTATACACCAATGAAACACTGCCAAACGAGGCGAAAATTCAGTTTTGTAATTTTTACCTCCTTTCCCAGTGTTCCGACTTCAAAACGTAGACGTACTTCATACCACGTAGGATAGGAAGGGTATAAACAATAAGTACTAAATCCCACTCTCCTTACATGCGTTCATTTTGAAAGCTACTGCAAACGACAAAAGAAAAGTTCAGACCAGTCTAATAAATCACAATATGCATGATTTTATACTATATTAAGGATTTTTTGGCAAAAGAAAACTTATTATTTGTTACATTTATGTTGTAAATAAGCCGTCAGTGATGTTATTAAGTCTCTTTACTTCAGCTTCAATTAAGCTGTGGTAGCGGGATTTTTTAGGATCACTGAGGCGAAACACTTTGGATTTTGTCCGAAAATATGTCACTGGGTAGTTAATTTAAATAGCAATGCTTCGTGTGCTAAAATAGACTGGATTTACTGTTATGCTTTGAAAAACCGTCGATGTTGTTGTGGAAGACCGTAAATACGGCTTGAATCAAGCTGTAGTTGCCAGCTTTTACTACAACACCAACTATATAGACTATATCTACCGAATTTAAATCAATCCCTATTGAACCCTATAGATGTGTTCCACCCTCTTTCCCTTAAAATTTCAAGATGTATGTGCATGATATTATATTCATATTTGGTTTATTTTTTTACAGCTATCAAAATCAAAGAATCCAGACCCATTAGTACTAATTCATGTGGCAGTGTGTGTGTTTTGTATGCAATACCGTTGTAAATTTCTACGACGCGTGGATGTTTGCGACGGTCTTGCAAAGAAATAATGAAAAAAGGGTGAAAAAAGGGCAAGAAACATGATACTAAGCTCTAGTAGTATGAAAAATTCAAGGACCAGTTAAATAATTGCCCCACCCAGAAATAATTACGCGAAATTGAAAAGTATGCCTAATATTTATAAACTTTGCTAAACACGGAGAATTTGTAGGTATCTACATTATTATTGCAATGATTTAATAACACGAAAGAAAAGTCGATTATTTTTGTTCAAAGCTTTTTAATCCTTTCCAAACAGTAAAAATTAAAGAAATATAATTATGTAAAAAGTAAGAAACAATATGCATGATGAAGCAAGTAGAATATGGAGGTAAAAAAGAAATTGCTGATCAGCAGCATTTCTTTTCTCTCAATCTTATACTATTATGCTCTACAATAGATATGAAGCATGGTCTTGTCTTCTGGAAAGGGTAAATGCATCTAATGTACGATGGTCGATTCGCAATTGAACGGGAATGATTGCGGTTGAATTACTTTATCAAAATCAAAGTGCTGTCAGCACTGTAGATTGGGCATCACTGAGAAATTGATATTGTGACAAAAGGACAATATGCTGATTTGCAAAATTGCCCCATTCTCTATTCGATGGTTTTTTTAAGCATTTTCTATGAAGCGAGTAAAAAGGCGTCATCGTTTGGAAAATGGTTAATCAATGTGTACGCAAACGTGCATAGGTGATAAAAACAAGTTGAATGTACACCCTCCAGGTGAATCCAAAAGGTGAGGCTGTTTGGGAAAAGGAAATGTTACACTTTACCGGATTTTACATTAAATCAACATGTTGAATTATTCTTATTCTTAGCTAATCATAATAATACCAAATACGGACCCATTATAGAGGCTTAGCCTAACTGATCTCTGATCTGCAACTCGGTCTGCAAACATATTTCGATTAAATAGAATGCACTTGTTCATTGGATCAAATGATCAGTCTAAGAAAAGTATATGTGGTAAAAATGTTAAAATTCTACAAAACGGCAAATTTAAGACGATGATTTTATTTTGATTAACATAATTTAAAATCACAGTGTTTATACTCTACAGCCTCGAACCATTCGTCCTTTTCCAAACAAGACATTGTTGTGAAGCAAATAATATGAAACATACAAAGATAACCGGAAATTTCTCCTTTGTCCCAATGTTTTCTGTGCTTCATTGTACATAACATGATTTCATCTTTATCGTCACCCGTTTCGTCGTCTGCAACTCTTTCTAATTTGAACCACTCTAAGATTTTCTCGTTTGGAAGAGCCTTTAACACACTGAGTTAAAAAAAACAATAAAGATAAAGCGATCAATGCAGAATAAATCCTTAACCCAATTTCAAGCAAATAAATCGTTACTTTGGTCTTTCTGAGAAGAAAATATTGTGGGAAATGAAGAACTAGCTTTTCACAACCATTTCTGCATTTTCTACCATGTTTTCCAAACACACAATATTTCATGGGAACCTAAAGGTGTCAGAATATAGGAATGGGTAAAGCGCACACATTGTATCTAGTGAATGGGCCAAGGGTATAAATACACTAACAGTGGCAGTGTCAAGCAGTGACCCAGTTAAACACCTGGCAATGCATTCACTGGTAAACGACCATTGAAAGTCAGAGCAGTAATATTGTAACTATATGGAATTTATCTGAGAGTTACACTATTTTGCTTTCAAGCTCTTTACTCAACGGATAAGATTGTAAAAACGCTGAAAATACTAATAGGTATTTAATTTAAGGGAAAATTTCATCAAATGTAATTATTAACCCTCTCCTTATTTGTCGCAAAAGTGAAAGAGATGAAAAACTTTGAAGATATTGACTGATAAAGGATGTTTCTGTGGTGTTTGAAATAACATAGTTTGGCTTGAACACATAGCTCAGCGGGTTAGGGTTAGAACGTAGTGTCTGGAGTGATGTCTGGAGCGAAAAACTGGTTTTAATAGATTGGGCTATAAATAGCCCAATCTAACAACTGGAATCGTTCTCGTTTATGGATCGCGGTGATTGGCCTGGCGGAGCGGCACCAGCCAATAGGCTGGGGTGCTCTGCGTGGTCTTTTATCGTGGGGTATAATGGCGAATCTATTATCGTATAGGGGTATACACTATCACAACACAGCACTGTTTAGTTTTAAACCGTTTCCAAACTAGGAAAATGAAGATTAGACTTGAATTTTGAATTACTGCAGACGAAGGGCAGAGAGACAAAAGGAACGTACGATGCATTGTGATACCAGAAGTTGATTTTTTCCCTCTTTTTGACACAACATTTCTACTAGTCATTACTATTCTAGTTCTCATGTAAAGATTCTTAAATTCATTTCTTGTATACGAGAGCATATAAAAAAGGAAGGATGAAAATATTGAAATAAGAGTAATCGCACTCACCCTATTTGAGCGATTTTTTTTGATTGGCCAATAGATGTTGTGTTTTCATAGCATCGATTGATAAATCAAAACTGATCGATCATCGTTTAACCTTTTACAAACTGGCAAATATCTGAACAATTTCGTATTTGAACGTTGTTGTTGAGAAAAAATGTTTTTTTACGATAGCAAATATGATTGAAAAGCATAGCCTGCTTTGTGGGAAAAGAAGAGATTTTCTTTTGAGAAATTACTTCTTTTCTCTAAATGAGTCTATGTGTGTAATTCCTCTGAGCTGCTTTGTTTTTTTTGTTTTTTTACATAGTCGAGACATCAAAACGAGATTTACTTTAACCCAACTTTTAGTCTAAATGCTATCAGATACTCTACACAAGACTGTAACTTAATGTATGTGTATTCGTTTCGCATTTACCATGTTTTGTTTAATTGTTGTTTTTCATCGTTGTTTTTCCAATACAGTATGCTGCCATATCCTTGAAAATAAATGCTACACATGTGTCCATTATATAATGACTCTGTACCCTCCTATTCATCAAATGCTTAGCAAATTCAATAGTATTTATGCCAATTATGAATAATCTAGAAATCATCTCTTACAATTGCCGCGGTTTGAACAATAGCAAAAAACGTTTCGATTTATTTTCTCTATTTAAACAAAAGAAATCTGATATTGTATGTCTCCAAGAAACCCACTTTACACCCGATATCGATAAACTATTTATTCCGAATGGAATGGAGATTGCTACTACAGTCACGGAAAAACAAATGCGAGGGGGGTTTGTGTTCTGATTAAAAAAGAATCTGGCATTCAGGTAACAAACATACACAAAGATAATAATGGACAGATACTTATTTTAGAACTTAGATATTTGGATTCAAAATTCCTTCTGATAAATATATACGCTCCTAATGTTGACGACCCGAGATTTTTTCAAAATGTTTTCGATATGATTGATTCAATTAATAGCTATGATTCTTTCGTTATGTGTGGCGACTTTAACCTGGTTTTAAACCCACTTCTCGATTACAAAAATTACAAAAAGGTTGATCACCATATAAACTGTAGAAAACTTTTACAATCGCAAATAGCGGAAAGAGATTTAAACGACCCATTTAGAGAAATACATGGAAATACAGAAAAATTTACATGGAAAAGACTTAATCCTCTACAACAAGGTCGAATAGACTTCTATCTCATTACAAATAACTTGTTAGAACTAGTTCAAAATTGCGACGTGGATCTTAGCTACAGGTCAGATCATTCAATTATTGTTTTAAGTCTAAATTTTTCAAAAGTTCAACATGGAAAAGGTTATTGGAAATTTAATAATTCTTTATTGAAAGATATTGAATTTGTGGAATGCATTAACAAAAAGATAGACGAAATAATTGTACAATACTCTCTACCTATTTATAATCAAAATAACGTTTTAAACATTGAAAAATCGGAAATACAATTTAGCATAAATGATGAGTTATTTCTAGAAATGCTTTTAATGGAAATAAGGGGTAAAACAATCTCATATGCATCTTATAAAAAAAGACAAGCAAATACTCGCGAAACAGAACTTATGTCAAAAATATTACTCATAGAAAGTAACTTGAATGAATCTAACAAAGAAGAGCTATTAAACCTGCAAGCAGAACTGAACGAAATTAGGAAAAACAGACTAGAAGGATCCTTTATCAGGTCTAGATCAAACTGGATTGATGAAGGCGAGAAAATAACAAACTTCTTTTGCAACCTAGAAAAACAGCATCAAGTAAACAAAACCATACCTTATATTGAAAAAGAAGATGGATCCAGAATATACTCGCAAGATGAAATTTTAAAAGAAACTAAACTTTTTTACGAAAACCTTTACGATGAACGTTGTAATAATAAAACTTTTAATTTAGATTCTGAATTTCAAAATGTTAATTATAACAAACTTGATGTGCAACAATCGCAGTCTTTAGAGGGCCTTTTAACTTACAATGAAGTAACTAAAACTCTCAGGCAAATGAAAAACGATAAAAGTCCTGGATGTGACGGTTTTACCACAAACTTTTTCAAAATGTTCTGGCCCAAAATCGGCCACTTTGTTGTTAGATGCCTCAACCATGCTTACACGATAGAAACATTATCAAAAAATATTAAGCTAGGAAATATTATTTGCATACCGAAGGAAAATAAGCCTAAACAGTTCCTCAAAAATTGGAGACCTATTACATTATTAAATGTTCTTTATAAATTAGCTTCTGGTACTATTGCGAATCGTCTAAAATCTGTTCTAGATCATATTATATCACAAGACCAAACTGGTTTCATTAAAGGCAGATATATTGGGGAGAATACAAGAATCGTCTATGACATTATGCAATATTATGACAAAAATAACATTCCGGGACTCTTAATGCTGATCGATTTTGAGAAGGCGTTTGATTCTTTATCCTTCGATTTTATCGAAAAGACTCTAGACTTTTTTCAATTTTGGAAAAATGATTAAAAAATGGATACAACTTTTTCTATACAATACACAAGTTTCAGTTCAACTAAATGGGTTTATCTCCGAGTATTTTCCTGTTAAACGGGGCTGCAGACAAGGTGACCCAATCTCATCGTACATTTTTATTCTTTGCACTCAAATACTTAACTTAAAAATAAAGTCATGCAAAAATATAACGGGTATTAAAATACAAAGAGAAGAATTTTTAATTTCACAGTTCGCAGATGACACATCCCTTCTTCTAGATGGGACAGATCAATCTCTTAATTCAGTTTTGGATATACTTCACCATTTTTCTGAAATGTCTGGTTTAAAAGTCAATTTTGACAAAACTAAGTTGATATGGATTGGATCAATGAAGTATAGCACTAGATCAATTAAAACGAGATGGAAACTATCCTGGGGTGACACAAAATTTAAGTTATTAGGTATTCACTTTGATGTTAATCTAAATGAAATGATAAATTTGAATTTTGATGACAAATGGATAAATATCAATAAAACCATTGCGTTTTGGAAAAGACGTAAATTAACACCAATAGGCCGAATTACAGTTGTTAAAAGCCTTCTAATACCTATGTTAAACCATTTATTTATAAGTCTTCCTACACCTTCAAACGATACTTTAAACAAATTCAACGATCTTTTTATGAAATTTATATGGGATGGCAGAGCAAAAATTAAAGCTTCAATAGTAGTGAAAGATTATAAAGCAGGAGGTCTAAAAGTAACGGATGTCAAAAGTTTTATAAAAGGTATGAAAATTAAGTGGCTTAAAAACATGATTAACAAATCGCAACAGTTCTTGTTATAAAATAGCAAATATGTTATTCGATATAAATAAGATCATACAGTGTGGAAAAGTATATTGTGAAAACATTATAAGACATTTAAAAAATTGTTTTTGGAAAGATGTCCTGAAAGCATACGTATCGTATGTTGAAAATATTACTTTGGAAAACGGGGATCAAATATTAAATACACCTTTATTTTATAATGATTCTATTACAATAGGCTCGAAATATATTTTCAATGATAAACTATATAAAAAAGGAATTACTTAACCAAAGACCTTTTCACAGGAAATGGCACTTTTAAAACTTTTGACTTTTTTAAAGAATTAACAAATGGAGAATTAAACTTCTTAGAATACTATAGCATTAGAAGTGCAGTTAAATCCTTTATTCAAAAGGTAAATATCCAAATAGAATTCACCTCTCTTCTCACGAACCACAACCCATCCGTAAACTATTGTATATTACCAATACTTACAAAACAAAATTTCAATAAACACGTTTATTCAATATTGATTAAAAATGAAGAAATTCCCACCTGTCAAGAAAAATGGACTTTACTTTATCCAAATACTAATAGACAATGGGGGAGAATTTATCCATCTGTATTCAATTTAACAAAAGATACATACCTACAATGGCTTCAAACACGTATTATTCATAGAATTCTACCGACAAATTCACTGTTGAAAAAAATGAATTTAGTAGATGACAGTTTATGCAGTTTTTGTCAACGTACAGATGAAACCCTGATACATATATTCTTTGATTGTAGCAAAATAAAACCCATTTTAAGAAATACAGAATTAATTATACAGGAATTCTATAGAAATTATTATCAACAGAGTATTGATGTTGTTCTAGGGTGCGATAATAATCCTAAAGTTGACACATTAAATCTTGAGTTTAAAAGATATGTATACAATTGCAAATACAAAAAAACTGTCCCGTCAATCAATGGCTTTACAAGACACCTTTCACTTATACTGAAAATTAATGAGGCAAGAAAATGCAATGAACATGACAGAGAAAACTGGGCAATTGTAAAAAGGCTGGTACAGAGTCATAATCAATCTAATTGAAATAGTTTTAAGGACATAATTTTTAATCCGCATATAACTATGATTAAAACGGTGGCACATTGTATACTTGTTTCCTCTTCAAATCATTTTTCTCTTTTTTCCTTAAATTATACCTTTAATTGTACTACACAGCTGAATTCGATCAAGTTACAATGCTTTCATCCCCTGTAGAGAAAACAAAGGTGAGAGAAAATGTTAAAGAGGAAAGGGGAAAGTGCTGCTCATTAGGGCCTAGTTTTTTCCTCTTTTTTCTCTTTCATTTTTTTTCTTCTTTTTTGCACCCAACGTTTTTTTATCAGGGAAATTAAAATACTGAAACAAAAGCGATGTATAGCAACATAATATATGATTAAAAATTTAAAACTAAAATATTATGAAAGAAATATTTGTGTAATTTTGATTGTATGAAATGAAATGTTTGTATACTTTTGATTGTATGTAAGAGTGCAAATAAAGGTGTAAAAAAAAAAAAAAAAAAAAAAAAAAAAGATCTATATATAGAACACAATTTCCTGGTAAGTGAATTGTTAACGGAAATCTATTTGAAACCCCATCTCATATGTTGACACTCAAATTAAGTTTTCTATCGAGATTAAATTACATCATTTCGTTTCTAGAATTTCCATTAGGAATGTCAATCAAGAAAGAGATAGGACTTTGGATGAAAACGGTATTTAAGGTAGTAAACCCTTATCCCTTTCCCAAACAACAAAATTTAAAGATGCTCCGATCAAAAGCTTCCGCAGATAACAAAAAAAAAAAAAAAAAAAAAAAAAAAAAAAAAAACACTAAAATGGGTAGTTCTTGTGTACAATATAGCCCAAAATATTGAGACACAATGAGAAAATTCTGGACATTAAATATAATTCAACTTATATTTCTTCATTCAGCAAGCGGTCAAAAGTCAATTCTAGAATAATTAGGCATAATAAATAAGCTTGAAAACACGAGGGGAATATACATCTATTTTTATACCGGAGTATGGTAGATCGGGGCTAGTCTGTACCTTTTTTTGTCGAGAGGCCGGACTTGCACCGAGGGCGGACTAGCCCCGATCTCCCATAAACTTATATTTGATTGTTCCATCCCAGACGCCAAAGTCCATAAATCTAAGTATAGAACACAATTACCTAGTAACACAATTGAAACCGGAAATCAATTTGAAACCTAATTTTCTGACCTAAGGGGGAATGCTCCAGTTTTTCGGAACACTCGGACTTTACTGTAGTAATTTAAATGTTTCGTACCAATATGTTTCGCTACCAGAATTTCAATAATATAACACATCATTACAATTTACCATATTCGACGGTAAAAGTGTATTTATTATGCGAAACTGATTTTCTCAAGATGGAAATCGAATATTTAAAGCAAGACAGTCGTAAGTGTGTATGCAGTTACCACTGTTTTGCGTCATTTTATTCATGTGTAGCTGATAAAAATTGCCGTAATTCATTAATAAGTGCGCTGACCTATACCTTTTCTTTTTGAATTATTACCAGGATATGTCGCTTAATACAATGAGGGAGTTTTATCAAAATCTATTATGTAGTACTTGAAATATTTCCAAAAATATGCGAATTTTGACATAAAACAATCCAGCTTCGTTGATCTAACCGAACACGTGAGTATGCTGTTTTATACATTTGCGCATTTATAATAGCACATATTTTAGGGTTTCTGTTCGTAATAAATGTAAGACGTTACTTTAAATCCGTTTTCGGGACTAAACGATGGATATACAGCTTTTTATTAGCATTTTAGTGACCTTGGACAGGTGCAAGAAATTGTGAATTTTTTCGATGTAGGGTTATGTGATACGAATGCCAATAAAATTCAAATATGATCGCTGACAACCCATTTTTATTTTATTTTTCAATTGGTAATAACATGTAATTGCAACATGCAAAATATGAATACATTCTATTATTGGGAAAACATTTAGGAAACTGGAGCATTCCCCCTTAATAATTAAGTTTTCCTTCGAGGTGAAATCACGTTCTTTCCTTTCTTACATATATTGAAATGCAAAATTGCAACTAGTGAATGGTCAGTCCCTAGAACTACTTAACCCATTACCACACAGTGACTCCTTTTGACTCCCCACAAGGAAATGGCTTTAGAAAACATTGTGGAAAATGAAGAAATTGCTTGTGACAAGCAATTTCTTCAATTTCCACAATGTTTTCTAAAACATCGTGTAAAATGAAAAAAATTGCTTGTGACAAGCAATTTCTTCAATTTCCACAATGTTTCCTACCCAAAAAGCTATAAAATTCCGAAATTATTGAAATATCGTCTGCAACTTCTTTCAAATTGGACTATCCCAAAATTTTGTCTTTTGGTAATGGGTTAAGGTATTGCATCCACCAATACATGTAGGTATCAAACTCTTTGTGCTTCTTCGGACGTCATCCGTGGCAACAGAAATGGCAAATAATTTTGTGCTAAAAATAGACTAGGTTTACCGTTATGTTTTGACAAACCGTCGGTTTTGTTACAAAATATCGTAACTACGGCTTGGATCAAGCCGTAGCTACGAGATTTTATAACGACACCAACGAAATACTATTTGATTTTCCGAAATTACGTCACAGTTAACTGGATAAAATCGTTTCCTATTGACGAAGGTAGGGGCCTATTTACCGCCAATTTGTGTTGCCGCGGATGATCAAATACGAGTACACCGGTATTCGATCGTCCAGGGTTGGGCCAACAGTCAATAGGCATTACGACATTCACCCTTTCCCAAACATGTTTATTTATTAAAGTCTCATTCATGTTTACACAATGGCATATATACAATTTAAAATATACAACATATTTAAAACATGACCGTTCAAATTGAACTATAAGAGACTGGTTATTCGATTTCTTTGCTTCCTCTAAAGCTATCTTTCAGTTAAGAGAAGAGGAAAGGAAAACACTGAGAGTAAGGCAGAGATTGGTTTCCAATCTATTCCCCCTCTCAGCATTTTTTTTTTTGACAACATGGTATTGAAATTTAAAAGCTACGAACTAAATTTGGAAATGGTGATCAATACATGTCTACTCACAACTACACACAAATGCAAGTTGAAAAAATAGGCAAGTAGTGAATTATTAAAATACATAATGACTGTTGAAAACATTGGGAGAAAAGTAGAATCTGCTGATGGTCAGCAATTTCTATTTTCCTCTCAATTTTCTGTTTTATGTCATACTCATTTCTGATTAGTCCTTATTTAATTTTGTTTGTTTGCAACCCTTTCCTTTCTGATTAGACTTATCAAATTTGGAATTTACAATTACATAAAAATTTGCATTTTCTTAAAACAAGGTACTTTTGTCTATGATGAGATGCAACACTAGCATGGATCAATAGCATGATCCACTATGGTTAGAGAATGGCATGCTTAATAAAGCACCCCACTCTCCATCAGAGTGTCTAAAGTTATGTCTAATTGTACTTAGTTTCTTTTGTAACAGTGTGAATCAGATAAAGTTAAGGAACCTGTAATATCCTGCAATCCATACATGATTCATTATATATCTAAAAGTCTTAGAGTGAAATAAAAACTATGGAAATCATTTGGTCTTTAAGTATATTAATTGTGGAGTTATTGAAGGGATAATGATTCTTGCAGTATTGCACCTCAACTTAACCCTTTCCCAAAATGATATAATTTAGTTTGCTTGAATTCAACCTGAAGCTGATGCTAGTGCAATAGAACATTAAAAAAGGTAAGTAAGTATGCATTAAACTTTGAGGCAAATGTAGAAAATACATGATATCAGCTTTTTCATGTTCGCCTCATTGTTGTTGTTTTTTTTTTTTTTTTTTTTTTCATACAATTTCTGCTAAGGTCATCAAAATCATGTCTGCTTGGGAAAGAGTTAGACATAATACATTACAAATATTAAAACATATGGTAAAACATTACCTGGATTTCTTGAGGTTTCTTTTTGACAACACACCATTAAAGGCTGACTATGTTCATCTGAACCAGTCATTCCTCCACCAGAATGCTATCAAGTAAAATATGACTAAAATGCTGTATTTAATGTTGTCACAACCTGGCAGTTGAATACTTGTATCACTGCTGTAGTGTGGGATATATTTGTTCAAATATACTACACACCACATCAATAATAAGCACAATCTCATTTATATTCTATCATTATATGAACCAGGTTGTTTGTTTGTTTGTTTTTGTTTGTTTTTTATTATTTTCATTAAAAATCACAGTATAAAATATTTTTCCTACATTTCAAAATGTTATAACAGGTTCTGGCAGTTAGTTTGATCAAATTAGGATAAGTGAATAATATTCTCATTTTAGACTCATCATCAAATTGCTGAAAGTTATTAACAATCTTAATAGCTTCATTGATAAGCTGAATTCTTTCAGCATGATACAATCTACAATGTAAGACTGTGTGGGTTTCAGATTCAACAGATTCACAACCAAACGGACAGAGACGCTGGCTCTCAGGCAGTCCTTCGTAGCGTCCTGTCTCTATTCGTATGGGTGCGACTCCGCATTTAAATTTTGCCAATGCTGATCTATGCGTATACGGTAGTCGGACCTTGCAATATTCTTCAACGCCATAATCTTGCTTAAACAACCTGTATGTTCTCAATTTGTTTCTACCTCTACCATTTATACTTTCCACACGATGAACATCAACATTCCATTGCGTAATATGTTTCTCTAATAATAAAGAAGATACAGATTCTATCATTTCACCTTTGGAAAATGGTAGTTTGTCAAATTTGCTTAGCCCAAGTAATGCTAATTTATCTTTAACAATAAAGCACCAATTTTTACAATTGTTACCACTTTTTGTATTTGCCCAACAAAATATTTTATAATTCAAACGATTTGTGCTGTAAGTGAGGCACCTGTACCAATGATTGCAGACTGATTTCCATTGATCTATTGCAATTGGGTTCCATCCCATCTCACCATATACTGCTGCATTAGGCGTATACTTCCCAACACCTAAGAAGAATCTCATTGCTCGGTTATGGACTGCATCTATACAGGAAAATGTTTTTGTTCCCCAAATAGATGCAGCATATCCGATCACTGGTACAACACAGGCATAGTATAATTTTGTGAAAACTTCATATGGTAATCCATCGTTGCTTTTAAATTGTGCAATCAAAAGTCCTAATGTCCTACTAGCACTTTGAGCAACAAATCTTGCAGATATATTATAATCAAGATGTTCAGATAACATGACACCGAGGTATAGATACTGACTGGTATATTCAATGACCGATTCTCCGCAATACGAGGGCTGTTCAAAAAATTCGTAGACTTTTGCTATAACTTCCATGTTTTACAACATATACCCATAAAACTTCACAATGTGGTAGAAAAAACCTTTCCCGGTCTGAATAACGAATGATTGCAAGTTTTGCGCAACTAGAATTCTAATATTGGGTTGCTATAGAAACACACTTTTGCTAAACCGGGGCAGGGGGTAAAATTTATGTCTTCGATTTTGTATTTTACTCTGTTGAATGGCATTCAATACTTCAAACATCAGAAAAATTTAGAACTTTGATGCACCACTATTGACCATCAGAATGACAAGTTATTGTATAGTTATAAATATTATTATTCAAATAAACAACATAAGAATTGAGCTGCTTGGTAAACAAATGTGAACGTCATGACGTTGCTTTGAGGATATCAAAATGTAAGCTGAAAATGAAAATACAAATATCACATCAAAAATGAAAGTAATTTCACTTTTAAAAAATGCATATGCGCTTACATTAATCTTTCAATTGTATAGTTACATTTTGAGTGTTGGTAGGAACAGAAAGGAACTATGCTAGGCTCAGTCATATAGCAGATACAAAGAAAAGCTAGATGCATATAAACATTATTCACGTTTAAAGCACTAGTAAGAATATCATCAATATTCACGATTAAATAGTCATGAAAACGATTATTTTAACCTCTAGAAATTCAAAACAAAATGCATAGCATATGATAAATGGACATATAATCAAGAGCCATCAAAGTTCTGCAATGCTTGAGAGCTAGAAACATTGCTTTCATTGTGAAATATTTGACCTGACGTCGACGTCATTGTTCACCTGCCCCGCTTTGACATCAGGGGGTGTTTTAAAAAGTCAACTAAACACAAACCGTTAAAGATAGAAAGTTGAAATTTTCACAGTCTCTTCTAATATAACTGTTTTGTATTGGAATGGTTGAAGTTTAAAATTTTCTTCATTTACATAGACGCTATGGATAAAGTCTATGAATTATTTGAACGGCCCTCGTACATAACAACATTTGACTGTTGAACAGACTTTGGACGAAAGTGCACTATATTACTTTTCTTAGTATTTACTATCATGCAGTTTGATTTACACCACTTATTTAAACAATTCAACATCATCTGTAAGTCCTGTTCATTTTCTGCTATTAGCACGATATCATCAGCATACATTAGTATACTGACTTTCTCGTTGCCAATACCAACACCTTTGTTTGTTGACTTAATAATAAGTGCCAGGTCATTTATGTACATATTAAAAAGTATTCCAGACAATGGACAGCCTTGTCTCAATCCTACATTTACAGAGAACCAGTCAGTGAAATAACCATTAATTCTAACACAGCATGAAACATTATGATAAAGCGACTTTACAGCAAGAAGCATTTTACTAGATATATTGTTTTGCAATAACTTTTGCCATAAGATACTACGATTTATCGAGTCGAATGCTTTCTTAAAGTCAATGAAAGCGCAGAATGTGGATAAACCACACTTCTTGCGTGTTTCTATGACATTAGTAAGACTTGATATTTGGTCGATTGTACTTCTTTTTGGTCTAAAGCCGTTTTGTTCATCAACGATAACATTATTATCATCTGACCATCTTGCTATGCGACTATTCAAGATACTAGCATACATTTTATACATAGTTGATGCGAGTGATATTCCACGATATGATAGAGGGTCTCGTTTGTCATTTGTTCCAGACTTAGGTATAGGGTTTATTATGCTTTTTGTCCATAGACTGGGTACTTTACCT
This sequence comes from Fragum sueziense, assembly GCA_963680895.1. Taxonomy (NCBI): domain Eukaryota; kingdom Metazoa; phylum Mollusca; class Bivalvia; order Cardiida; family Cardiidae; genus Fragum; species Fragum sueziense. The sequence continues at coordinate 11,907,572 of OY804598.1, forward strand.
GTTTCAAAACAGACATTAAATAGACAATGCAAAACCATGATTGATGTATCATTTTTTAACACTTCAGAGGGAATATTATCAACACCAGCAGCCTTGTTTTTCTTTGCCGATTCTACAGCCTTAACAACTTCTGCAATACTAATATTATTATCCAAGGATTCATTGACATTAATTCCCATTTCAACAAATGTAGAAGAATGCATAATATCATGTTCGACATTCAATAATGATTGAAAGTCACATTCCCATTTTTTCAATACAACATTTAGGTCACTGGAAACACTTCCGTCATTTAGTAATACTTGCATTGGAATGGAACTACTCCGTTCCCTTCCAATGCCAGTTTTACCAAAAGTTTTCCAAAATTTACCTGTGTCCTTGCTTTCGAGTTCTTCAAGAAATCTATTTTGCCTTTCATGCCAATAATGCCTTTTACATTTTTGAACCTCTCTGTTAAAACTTTTCCTTATTTGCACATAGAGCTGTTTTAACCGCTTCCTGTGGCCAAAATGTCTGCACTTTAACCAGTCTTTTTCTGCTTTTTTCACATTTGAAAACATGTCTGTAAGATACTCTTTCCACCAAGGCTTAGCATTCCTGAAACTTTTCTTTTTTTTAAGAGAACATGTTCTAACATTTATCTTATCATACATTTCACATTTAACAATTTTACACCATTCTTCAAATGCTATGTCAATATCGTCCTGTAAACGCATCCCTTGCTCTAGCTTATCTATGACTTGATTTAAAGAAGCCATTGTTCCTTTTTCCTGAAGAAAATTTGAAGGGATGTCTTTCAGATCAAACTTGTCAAATCTAGGAATGCTATTTTCACATTCATAGTCCTGGCAACATTGATCCACTTTCATCTCACCATTTAAGTTGATTTTCCAAGAAATAATGGAATGGTCTGGGATATTTTTTGCAATAACATTTTGTATACCAATTTTTTGCAATAGATCAAACATATGACAAACTTGAAAATCGGTAAACATGGATAAATTATCATGCATCACAAGGCAATAATCAACAACAGATCGACCCTTCGTCGACACAGAGGTAAAATCATTATTTATATGATTTCTGCCATTCAACATGCACATGTTTGCGTCGATTAAAAACTGGATTAGAATGTCACCATAAGAATTACTAGCAAAGTCAACAACATCACGCTGTATGATGTTGTCGACCCCACTAATAAAGTCATTATTGTCACCACAGCGACTATTTAGGTCACCACAGATAACAACCAGACCCCTGTTCTGGTAGGTATAAACATCATGCAATAACCCATCAAAAAAGGGATTGGCCTGAATTGCTCTGGATGAGTTTTCCGGTGGAAGATAACAAACACAAGCAAAAATACTTTCATTGTCCATTCGACTTTTCAATTGTAACCAAAGTTTACCCTCACTACAGCTGTCTAACACTTGAATGTCATACAACTGTGTCAGAGAATTCTTTACTAAAAATCAAACACCTCCTGAACCATGTCTAGCATTCTTATGAGACTTTCTATTATTTCCGTACCAAACATACCCATCCAGAGTTATAACCTCTGTGCCTGACAAATGGCTCTCTGCAATACCTACAATATCAAAATCAAGTAAATTAATACAACTCTCTCTTAGCAAAAAGTTATCAGAAGAATTATCATATGTCCACCCTCGAACATTCCAGAACCCGACTTCAAGCTAATTTCTTCTGTAATTAGAATTGTTATTGTACTTGTTGTTTACTCTTCCCCACGAATTGTTGCCATTATTACCATTATTGTTCTGATTTCTGTTTCTACCTGTATTATTTCTAGCACTATTATTTGATTTATTATTAAAATTACTACTAAAATTACTGTTGTTATTTCGGCGCCTATAATTATTGCCGCTTTGATTGTTTCTATTCTGATTTCGATTTCTAGGACTGCCATTGGAATTATTGTTAGAGCCGCCCTGCCTGTTATTACTCGGATTCCGCTCAGACGATTTTCTCACACTAGTACCCCTTAATTCGACATCGCAGCCGTTTTCCCTCAGCGTTCCAACAATGACTTTCATATTCTGTTTGAGGATTCGCTCTTCTTTTGGTACGTCTCTACTTATAAAGACTTCACTATACTGTGTGTTAGATTTCAAGCCTGATTTCTCGTTTAGAACAGCTCCAACCTCCTCTGGCGACTGTAATGTTGTTATAACTACTCCTGGCTTTTCATTACGCCCCTGTTTTTTACGCTCTGTTTTGCACACATCAATGTTAGTGAGCTTAAGGCCATCATGGATAAGTGACTTTACTTTCCTGTTCAGGTTTTCTCCCTCATGATAAGGAAGACCATGCACAACAATGTTTTTGCTTCGATCCGTAGATTCTGTGGGTATCTGCAATATTTTATCATCTAAGTCTTTCAATTCGTACGTTATATCATCTCGGAGAGATTGCACCTTATCATCGAAGTCCTTTCTAACCTTTGACATTTCACCACTTATTCTTTTGTCAAGCATGTTGGCAAATTTTTGCGTAATTCGGGACTCAAGGCTTTTTTCCAACCTGTCTATACGTTCACTCAGAGTGCTCTTTAAAGCTTTCATGTCATCTGATACTTTGTAAATAACACTTAATACTTTATTCAAGTCCGGAGAATTCTGGCTAGCACTAGCATTTACACACACCCGGTCTGGTTCAGGACAAGTTCTATCATTATCTACCTGTAGAGGTTTGTCATACAGAGTTCTCCGTGCACGGGCCACAATGCTTTCAGTAGAATTAACCCCGTCCCGGTCCGTGCACTTGCTCTTTTTGCGGGTTACAAGTACGATGTCATCGCTTAAGTGTCTTTTTCTGCCTGTTTTAGGCGTTAGACATTTACTGGCACCTGGCTGCTGTAAGACAGAGCTAACATAGTCATTTGGGTCTTCATTTGACGAATTTCTTCCTTCTGCCATGATTTACTGACGACACGAAAACTAGTGTCATAAACTTTTTGCCGGTGCAAGGGTTGAAAATGCGTTGAGCGGTGCACTAGTAAATATCTACCCTTCACAATAGTCCTCCTGTCCGCTTTATTCAAGATTTTCTCCACTTTCTCCCCTGAATTTCTCTACCAGCTTTCGGAATTACTTCGTGGAGAACTTCTATCAACGTTCTATCGACAGTTCGTAACGTTTTCGCCGATAATTGGCTCAGAATCTTTGAAATTGTCGAGAAATTTTTACAATGCGCGCCTTCACTTTTAGACTGGCAACCTAGATACCAAACAAGAACTGGTTTTGACGTCCTCGTCAGGAAAGGATGACTAAAACATTGAAACAAAAGAAGAAAATGCTGATAATCAGCATTTCCTCCTTTTTCGTCGAAATTCTCTGATATATTCAGTACAAGAATTGTACCTTTATGGACATCAATTTTATCATCTGTGTCAGCTTTCAATTCGCAGAACCCTAAAACTTTGAAGTTTGGGAAAGGTTTAATAAGGCAGCACAAATGAGCTTGAAAACACGAGGGAAATATATCGTCTAGTTCGGTACCATACGAATAGACTAGTTTTATTTGATTATTCTGTCCCAGATGTCAAGTCCTATTTTTCTAAATATAGAACACAATTTCCTGATGACGGAATCGTAATTGGAAACCTATACTTTGAAATCGCGATTCCAAAATAGACTTTCTTCATTTCCCACAATGTTTTTTTACCTAAAACTTAAAAAAAGGCAGAAGAATTTTATATAATTGATATTGTCGTCTATAGCCTGCTTGAATTTGGATTATTCTAAAATTCTACCATTTGGTAATGGGTATGGCTTTTAAGCCCAACATGATTCAAGATCAGCCTTTCATCACAGGAAGTCGGATCAAGAACCAAGTTGTTCCCCAATAACGTCTTCATGACGTGTGACAACCGTAAGAAAGTTTCGTAAATCCCCGTCAAAACCCACTTATAAACTGGTTACGCGTGAAAGAAGATTTTTTAAAATTCAAGTCTCAAATGCTATAAGGACATTTTCCAAGGTCCTGGCTCAAATGTTTTCCCCGGTAAATATTACAAAATCAAAAACTGTTTGAGAAAAGATAAAAATCGTGCAAATAGAAAAGAAAAAACATCCCAAACCATAAAGTTAATTAATTTTCTATTCTATTTCTGGGACATTGTGACGCGAGAGTTTTAATACGATTTGTTCATCTTTAATGCCAAGTCTCACTGGAATACGGATGTGATCGATCTTTCAACACTTTCTCAAACATAACCTAGATTTAGCATATCGTCGCTTTTCAAAAAAAAATGATAATAATAATGATAATAATAATAATAATAATAGCTAATAATAATAATAATAATAATAATAATAATAATAATAATAATAATAATAATAATAATAATAATAATAATAATAATAATAATAATAATAATAATAATCTCGTAACTGCAGCTTGTTTTAACCATTTCCCAAACAAGACCCGGTATTGGCATCCCTGACAAGAAAACCTTTGAAAAACACTGAGGCCCAAGAAGAAAAATGCTGATGATCAGCATTTTCTTCTTTGGCCTCAATATTTTCTATAGTATATTGTGCGTAAATCAAATCTTAATCAACATCCGTTATGCCACCTGCAGCAATTTTTAATTGGAAAGCCCTTAAACTTTTGGAACTTTAGGGCTTACACGTTCTCAGAAAATAAGCTTGATTTAGTGCTCCTTGCTTAAAAAATGAAATATTGCTAAGAATCCTTTGGACATTTTGCCTCAATATTTTCTGTTCTGAGTTATACACAAATTAAATCTTTGTTAACAGACGTGAAATATAAAAATGTTACGTGTCATTTTTAGAAAAGGGTTCAAGAGAAAATTCACATGGATTCAAAACTTGAATTGATTGCAACGATTTTCTGAGAAACTTTACCCATTCTTTCTGCTAATAATCTGGCCAATGAACTGTAATTATCAACCCCTTGCCACACGACAGACATTTCGTTTTCTAACTCGTCAATAGACCCCTTTCATAAATCGTTTTAGTCCGTACCCACAGAACACCTCCGGCCACTTACAACAGAGCGCTGTCCCATTCAAAAACAAAAGAAAATTCCGACACAGCTACATAACTTGTGTCGGATTTTTCTTTTATTTTTGAATGGGACGGCGCTCTGATGTAGATAGCGACATCCAAATATCAAAGAGTGAATTTTCATAGGAGAAGACTCGGATTAACTTCCGGTGGCAAACAATGGGTTTATGGTAAATGAACATTGTATACATGAGAATTATTACTAAATATAGTAACAAATCGACATTATCAAAACGAGGCTCCCAAAGAATGCGGAGAAAACAATGCCGACACACGTGCATTCAATATACAGCGATAAAGCGCACATGCATCGATAAAAGCGAATATTTAAGTGGAATAAAAACAATGAAATTGAATGAATTTGTTAAAAGCCGGTGAGATGGTTATTTTATTGGTTTTACAGCCAACCGTTCCCCATTTAAAATTTCGACTTTGCCTCTAAGGACGACTTCCGGTGGCTGTTGTGTTGGGGAGGGGGCGGGGGTTGTCTTAGTGGAAACTTGTCTATTTAATCCTTTTGCAAACGATACAAGATATGTTGTTCAAAGACACAATAGTAGCAGACGACAAAATAAGATATGCATAAACAAAAAGCCATATAAAGCATCTCGGAAAAAGGCTTTCCACATCTGTTTAGGAATGACAATGGCGAGAGGTGTTTGTGACAGGTCTGATCGGAAACATGCTTGAATGCTAAAATATAGACTGTGCTCTTTAATGTTATCTAAACGTCAAAAACCAAAACTCATTGGAATATTTGACAAAATGGATGAGAATAAATACAGAATATGTTGTCGATTATTGTTAAAATCCTAATTTGAGATTTAGGTAGTTCACTCATAATATGATTCACACGTCGTTGAAATTATTTAGGCGTCGTCGTAAACATTCGGTGGTGGAACGTTCCACCACCGATTGGTAACGGCGTCGCCCGAGGAGGTCGGATACGTACTATAAGGAATATTACGACGTCGCAGAACAAATTCCGACGTCGCGTTAACATCATCATAGGTGTACTACCGTAATAAAATATCTCGAATGTAACCAACAAAGATATGTACACGTATGTTTAAGATAGGAAAACATAGAGTACAAATTCCATATAGCATTCTCCTGGAGGGTATTTTCTTTACCTTTTCGCATACTGTTCAGTCTTATCGTGAACAAATTTGAACATGCTGCAGACATTAATATCAACATTCAAACAATAAAAATAAATGAAAAAATGTATAAATCAAAGCCCACATAATAATGATACAAAAGGGTAAAAAGCTGGTTTTCAACATTTTCTTTTTTGTCTCCATGTTTTCCAAGTCTTTTCCATTAGGTACGTCAAAACATGGTCTCGTTCAGAAAATGGTTAGAGAGTCAACAGACAAAACATGATGAATTAGTTATTTTATTCATAGCCATGTCAAATATTTCTGGAAAAAGACGTGAATGTTAATGTAATAGATCACAATCGACCATGACGCCAGTCTAGTCTAGACAACATAAAACATTCACCTTAACCCTTTCCTAAACGGCAAAATTTTAGGGTGATCCAATTAAAAATCTGCCACAAATGACAAAATGGAAGTTACTAAAGATAGAATTTGTGTACAATGTGGCATAGAAAATATTGAGACAAAAGAAGAAACTGCTGGTTATCAGCAGTTTCTTCTTTTGTTTCAATGTTTTCCCAAGCCTTTTCTATTAGGGACGTCAAAACCAGGTCTTGTTTGGGAAAGGGTTATCTCTTCCACAAAAGGCGCAATTTTAAACGAGTACACCATATTTGAAAGGAGTTGCAATTGGCAAAATAAGTCGCACAAAAATAAAAGAGAAAGTATGTAAGTCTATGTTAAACCAAATGAATTATCGAAAAAGTCGGATGCGAAGGAAATGCAGATTTTTTACAGCTAAATTAGAACACATAAAAGACTTCGTTCACGAGAATAGAAAGAAGAATATATGAGTGGAAAAAGACGAAGCCGACCTTGGACTCGAGCCCACAACCTGCAGTACACAAGTCGGGCGCTATAACCACTGAAACAACCTGATAATCTTCACCCTTCCAAACTCTATAAAGTATCAAACGTGAAACGAAGTGTCGCATGATTTCTAAATATTGAAACACCAAACAGTATTCATACCATATACGCATTATCTTTCATTTAAAACAGTAAATAGTAACCCTGCCAGAAATAAGACCCGGTTTTGACGTTCATGATAAAGATGAAAATATTGATAATCACCATTTTCTCTTTTTTGCCTCAATGTTTACAAACCTATGATATTCACTTATTCCATCTTTGGTAACATCCACTTTGACGTCTGCAGCAGCTTTGGAATAGGACAATGGAAATGGTTAAATTACAGATAAAATTGACATGTATATAGGACATGTATTCTTATATGATGAAGTCTACGACAATTCTGTCTTCGATTGCAATAGATATTTTGATATTGTCAAGTTTGACGCATGAAAAGTAGTTCGAGGTGTACTCATATATGCGTTCAGGTGCTCATTTGTTGTTCGCAAATGCGGAAGAAAAACCGCCATTTCAAGTTTGGATGCGTAAGTTTCGCATCCAAACTGAAAAACTGTATGTGTCAAACTTTAGAAGTCACTACGAAATATTACCTCCAATAACTTCCACTTAGTGAGTGTCAACTGTATTTTAAAACCCATTCACTTTTTTTCTTATAATATGTTGATTCTGGTAAGCCGTTCCCAAACAAGACCTGATTTTTACGTACCTTATTGAATTAAATTGGGAAACATTGAGACAAAAGAAGAGACTGCTGATAACCAGTAGTTTCTCATTTGGCCTCAATAATTTCTGTCCTATATATTACACAAATCATAGCTTTATCTGCACTCAATTGATTAGCTACATCTACTTACAAATTGGATATCCATACAATTGTTCTGTATATGCAGAATGAATTAAATCGCTTTTCTGGACATCTTGAGTTTCAAATCCCCATGCAAAGATTCCCAAAGCCCTTGACAAGAGCGGACAAGAGCAGACGTCCCATTTTGTGCTACCGCCTCCCCCCTTTTGGTGCTGTTGCGAGTTGTTTTCATGTGGTAAGGGAGGCAACAATATGTTGAAGAGATGAATCCGTCCATTAACGATTGTCTTCCTTTAACACTTTAACTATGTAAATTCAAATATTTACCTTGTCGGATAAAGGGTAGGATTAAGACACAACTGACTACTGTCGAACTGACGAGTAATCACAGTGTAGGAGCGGAAGTGAGTGCTAACTTGGCCTTGAGTGATAGCTTGGGTGTCTGTACATGGAGAAAATGCCGCTTATGGCGTACCAAATGGGTCAAAAGTCTAGATACCAGGTGCACGTATAAAGTTTATAAGTTCACCTCAAAATATACAGGTGCACCTGTATTTTTTAGAGGTGCACTTGTATTATTTAAAAGTTCACCTCGGAGAATACAGGTGCACCCGTATATTTTGTAGGTGCACCCGTATTTTTAGCCTCGTTTTATAAAAAATACAAGCGCACCTGTTTCATCCAATCAGAATGTACGTTATATCCAACATTTTGTCGATTTCTTTAGGAGACTAAATAGAGATAAAAAAAGATTTATAATTGATTTGTAACTCCCTACTATTTAATAAATTTCAAAATTTAAAACTAGATCTAGATTCAATTATAGATCTATAATTTTTTCTTATCTTGTTTTGGTTTTCCGCTCCATTTAGCGGCGCCTGTCTGCGGGACAGTTGTTCTGCAGCGATCCTTAGATCAAATTAATTGAAGATAAGCATTAAAAAAAGAGAGAAAATTAATGTTCAATTTATTCCTTCTATTAATATTATTCTTTCACATTTATTTTAATTAAAAACTGCATCGATCTACACCCGATTCGAATTTGATATGAACTACGAGTGATTCGTACCCTAACTATTTTGCACCAAGTATTTTACTACCATGCTTACAATATTAGACATACCATCGATTTTGTACAATGGGCCCACAGGTCTAGCAATGCTATAAAGTTTTGAACTTCATTCATATAAATTTCTTTTAGAAAAGTGTTGCCATTTTTTTAAAGACCAAATGATGAGCCACAAATCTTTGAAAAGATACCACTGGAAAGACAATAAAATGATGGGGATTTTCATAGCACTTGCACAGGGGCAGATAGTGCATAGAAAAACAATAGATAACTAACATACCAATCTGTTGGATTATATTTAAACCAATCTTATACATGATCAGCTTTATTATGCAATTCGCATTCACTCTTTCTGCACATGGAAAACGCTTATGACATTTAAAATATTCATTATGGATTCTTAATCTGCATTGAAAGCCAATCTTAAATCATATTAACATAAAACTGCTTCAGACATATAAACACACGAATCTATGTTTTATTTTACCATTTTCTATCCGGAAGCCTTTCAAAGCATGCGCTAACTGAGTCTGGCTATCAATCCGTAAACTACTTTTTGTTTATTAATTTGCATGCTGTGGCCATAGCGCAGTCGGTAGAGAGTCTGAATCTCATTGGCTTTGAACGCGAAGCCATAGCAAATGTCCCAAATGCCATTTGTCTCCTACGAGTTGCAAAAAGGTTGTCGCGGTAGTACTTTAAAAAAAAAGACAAGAATTCATGGTAAGGTGCCCAAGCTGCAATGGTATGACTATGCATAGCTGTTAGGCTTTAACCCCAATTCAATTAAGCAATTCATCTTAATACACAAAGTAGTTTCAGAGACTCCAAAAGGATGTTGTAGTAATACTTATGAGAGAAACGACAGGGATCCATGGTTATGTGCTCAAGCTGCAACGCTATGACCATGCATAGCAGTTACGCATTAGCCCCCATTCAATTATTCAATTGGAATCAGAACACAAGTTTGCGTCTAAGCTTGCGCATCTGCCATGTGCCTTCGGGAAAGAACATGTCACAAGATAAAACTTAACGCAAAAGGGTCCTTGCTAAATATGGAGTTTAATCTAAATTCTATCTGTATTTTCTTAATTTTTTCCATTTCTTTAATGTTTTCTACAAATCTTATTCAGTAGTCTTGACAAAAAAGTCAATCTCATTTTAAGGATTATTCTATTGCATTGTCATTGTTAAACAACCATATTGACTTGGTAAAATGCACCAGCCGCACAATATCACTCAAGTAAAACAGCATTGTTGTCGTTAAACTACCATATTCACTTGGTTAGATGCACAAGTCGCTCAACATCACTCCAGTAAAACAGCATTGATGTCGTTAAACTACCATATTGACTTGGTTAGATGCACCAGCTGCTCGATATCACACAAGTAAAACAGCATTGTAGTCGTTAAACTACCGTATTGACTTGGTTAGCTGCACCAGCCGCTCAATATCACTCCAGTAAAACAGTATTGTTGTAGTTAAACTACCATATTGACTTGGTTAGATGCACCAACAACTTGATTTTATTCGATTAGAACAGCATTGTTGTTGTTAAACTACCATATTGACTTGGTTAGATACACCAGCCGCTCAACATCACTCCGGTAAAACAGCATTGATGTCGTTAAACTACCATATTGACTTGGTTAGATGCACCAACGCTCAATATTACTCCAGTAAAACAGCATTGTTGTTGTTAAACTACCATATTGACTTGGTTAGATGCACCAGCCGCTCGATATCACACAAGTAAAACAGCATTGTTGCCGATAAACTAAAATATTGAGTTGGTTAGATGCACCAGTCGCTCAATATCACTCCAGTAAAACAGCATTGTTGTCGTTAAACTTAAGTACGTTCTCATGCTCAAACCTGAGCATTGTGCTCAAATCGCACAAAATTCACGTGATCTTCAATCGAATACCCTCCAAGGTAGGAGAGTATTCCTTTGAAGTTGAGCATGTTCTCATGAGAATTTACTTAAGTTTTTTTTCGAGAAACCGGGGCGTGGTTTTGAATTCCTTAATAGAAATGGCTTGGGGAAACGTTGAGACAAATGAAGAAACTGTTTATAACAAGCAGTTTCTCCTTTTGCCTCAATATTTTTTCAGCTCTATAATACAAAAATCTGATCTTTATCAACATCCATTTTGTCATCTGTAGCAGCTTTCCGATTGGACCACCCTAAAGTTTTGTCATTTTGGAAAGGGTTAAACAAGATTGTTGTGGTTAAACTACCATATTGTCTTGCAGTTAACCCTTTCCCAAACAAGACCTTGTTTTGACGTCCCTATTAGAAAAGGCTTGGGAAAACATTGAGACAAAAGAAGAAACTGCTGATAACCAGCAGTTTCTTCTTTTGTCTCAATATTTTCTGTGCTTTACTGTACACAAAGCCCCCACTTTTTAACAGTAATTTTGTTATCTGCAGCAGCTTTTAAAAAGGACAACCCCAAAGTTATGTTGTTTGGGAAAGGGTTAAGTCATTTGGAAAGCCATGTTGACTCAGATCAACTAGTATTCTTGGGACAAATGAAACCAGCATTTTCTCCTTTTGTCTCAATATTGTCTATGTTATATTGTACACAAATCCCATCTTTATCATAACATATTTTGTTGTTTGCAGCAGCTCTCAAATTTCAACACCCCAAAATTTTGTCATTTGGGAAAGGGTTAAACTGGTCTAATATGTTCTCATAAGCTCGCATAATAAGCTCTCATTTTCTTCGAAAAGTCGAGCTAAAAACAAGTTGCAACAAACACAGTCTTTTTTAATCAGAAGTGTTTCATACATAGATGAGAGACAAATGAATTTAAAACTCACACCCCCTTGATTGATAAGACTCTTACCTTTCTGAGCTATGAGGATTTTACTGTTTAGGTAGTCCACCCTTAATGAGATTCATGCCATGTCAGAATTATTCAGGCATTGTCTTCAACATTTGGCATTGGAAAATTCCAACATCAAATTTCATGATGTCGCCTTAACAGGTCAGGTATGTAACAAAATTTAATGTTAACAATGTCCAACAAATTGTGACGTCACATGAATCTCATTACAGGTGGACTACCTTAAGGAATTTCAAATTCATTGTACTTATTCTAATGTGAAACAAGATGTGACTGAAACACACCAATGCCCTCAAATGACTGAGTTTTCGGACAGACAGACACTTGTAATTCAATATGCCCCTGATCTTTCCATACGAGGGCGTAAAAACATTTGATTATGATCCGACTAGTTCTTATGAATTCTAATGAATTTATTGATCATATAAATGACCTGGGATCTTGGGAAATGGCGGCCCTTATGCATAGCATTTTGAAAGAACCATAAATTCACTTTGCTACCGTTATTTGACCCATGCTTCATTCTCAGTGGGGTCATTTGAGATTTTAGGGGGCCATTTCGGCCATGGCCCCCTCTAGACTCAACACTGTAAATCCATGTCTGTCTTAAATACCATTAACACCTTTTTTCTAAATTGACTTATTGAATGGGAGTTTGACCCATTCCCAAATGGCAAAAATTCAGACTTTTCCGTATTTGAAGATGTTGCAGACAACAATTTTAAGAAAATCAAATTCAAAGATGTGTTCTGCTTTCATGAAAGAAATCATTGTGGGAGATTAAGAAATTGCTTGCAATTTCTTCATATTCCACAATGTTTTCCAAAGCCAGACGGACAGACAGATGGAAGGACATAAGTAAACAAGGTGTCAAACTGTCACAAGATACGCCCGTAACACTGCTTTATGTCGACAGGGGGAGCAGGTTGGTAAAAGTTACATGGTCCCAGCTATTATATTTTTCGAGATATGCCCTGGACAAAAACGAGGTATGAAAAATAACACAGGGCAATAACTCAAAAAATAGGCCAGGTAGAATTATGGTTCTTGTGCACTGCACTCCCCTTTGATGAGATCTATACACCCATGAAGTTTCATGATCCTAGCTATCATACTTTTAGAGATATACTCCGGACAAGATTCTAGTATGAAAACAACAAAGGGAAATAACTCAAAAAATAGGTCAGGGAGAGTTATGGTTCTTGTGCACTACACTCCCCCTTGGTGAGATCTATACACCCATGAAGTTTCATGATCCTAGCTATTATACTTTTAGAGATATACTCCGGACAAGATTCTAGTATGAAAAACAACAAAGGGCAATAACTCAAAAAATAAGCCAGGTAGAGTTATGGTTCTTGTGCACTGCACTCCCCCTTGGTGAGATCTATACAATCATGAAGTTTCATGATCCTAGCTATTATACTTTTAGAGATATACTCCGGACAAGATTCAAGTACGAAAAATAACAAAGGGCAATAACTCAAAAAATAAGCTAGGTAGAGTTATGGTTCTTGTGCACTGCACTCTGTAATGATGAGAAGAATATAACTGCCAAGTTTAAAGTCAATCGGACTTAAGGTGACAGAGTTATGCTCCGGACAAAGAAGTGGACGCCGCCGGACGCCCGGACGCCGGACGTCACGGGTGATCCCATAATACGTCCCGTCTTCGACGGGCGTATAAAAAACAATATGTCCCAGTGAGCATTTTTAAGCCAATGGGTTGGCCCTTGTCCCAATGATGAATTTGTTGTTAACCCTTTCCCAAAATAGACCTGGTTTTAACGTCCCTAAAAGAAATGGCTCGGGAAAACATTGAAACAAAAAAAGCAGTTTCTCCTTTTGTATCAATATTTTCCATGTTGTATTGTACACAAATTCTATCTTTTACAACACCCCTTTTGTCATCTACACCAGCTTTCAAATTGGGGTACCATTAAAAAGTGTTGTTTGGGAAAGGGTTAAAGAAATAGCATGCATAATAGATTCTGGCTATTAAATTTTTACTTTACAATATGACATATTACAGATCTAAAATGATACTTCCATTTGTAGTGGATTGATAGTCTTTTTGATTTTCTTTTAAATTATTAATATTTGAATGTCTTTGCGAAAATCTGTGAACTCACTCACTCCCGGGTTTCATATTTAACGTGCAGGTGTAGAAGCACTGTCCACATCAGTGGGCTCCTTTCCAGGTAGCTGGCTAGCTGCACGCATGGCTGTTCTCACTCCCTGTCTCCAGTCCTTCTTATTGTGTGGGTCAATGGTGAAGGATTTTCTAACCCATTACCAGACAGAAAGCTTATGGACCATAACAATTTGAAATATGTTGCAGACAACAATTTTGAGTGAACGAAATTCTATATATTTTTTGCATTGGTAGTTCAGGGTAGAAAACATTGTGGCAAATGAAGAAATTGCTTGATTGCAAGCAATTTCTTTATTTTCCAAAGAGTTTTCCACAGCCTTTATCTTGTGGGTGATCAAAAAGCATCTATGTGTGCGAATGGGTTAAAATGGATGCTCATGGGGGAATATGCCCATTTAGCCACAATTCAACACTGATATTTGAAAGATCTCCTAAAATAGATTAAAGATGTTTATGTCTGATCGAGTGTCTTAACTTCAAATCTCTTCTAGCCGATAACGTTTTGTTACCCAACATTTTCTTACCGGTCAAATTAATTGTTATTTGTAAAAAAAGTTTTCACAGCTATAACAATACCGTCTAAGTTTTCTTCAACCATCATAGAGGCTATTATTATCCCTCAGATTCTATTGAGATGACAAGCATGTTATATCACCTTCAATATTTTCCAAGTCTAAATTTTCTCAAAATTTCTTTTTCCTAGCCCTGGTCCCTAGGTGACAAATTCTGTACCGACTCTTTCATCCAGCTTTATCAAAAGTAACGAATGTGTTCTAAGACTATCAAAGTGGAAACTTCATTGTTCATGGTTTGTTATGCTGCCTATCGCTGCTGTTGCTAATTTTTCATCAACTCATGCGAAGAATAAATGATTTGGTGTAGCAGTGGTAACGCAGGATGTACAGATTGACAGGTCAAAGGCTGTGATTTGATGAGTGATTCCATGCCTGAAAAAAAAACCAGAAGTTAAATTGAATTACTGGCTATGATGCCTTTCAATGTATAGATCTCGGAGTTTACTCTGAATATGGGCATAGCCACCGATATGTTTCATGAACGTTTAGTAGATTCCTGTCTGAATAATAGCACTGCCAGACTGAATGTACTGTACAAGAAAAAATTCTAGTCCTTTACCAGGGCTGAAGAGAGAAGCTGAAGAGGAACAATCCTCAAAAATCATTAACTTGGAATGAAAGTTTACAAATCATAATAGTATTATATATTGTGTATGTTCACACAATATTGTACAAAAGGAAGACCTTAACAGTGTTTTTAAAAGTCCATCCCCTAATGAAATTCATGCGCTGTCGCAGTCATTTGGGTGATGTCCGTCGACAGTCATAAATATTATATTCAGCATTGGAACATTCAAACGTTGAATTTTAGATGTCTCCAAAACATGTCCGATTGAATCAGTCGGCATGACGTCATAGCCTCACTTTCATTAATTTTTTTTCATCGAGGGTACTTCCTCGGTCTTTATCGTTACGGGATACCAACTTTGAGGCAGATTATTTAAAAAATCCATCGTTAATATTCATAAACCAAATTCTTTCTTTAAAGAATGTTATTTAAACTTTCTAACTACCAACGCATTTTAATAACCAGGCGTAGTCGTCGAGATATTAATGCTGAAAGTTGGTAATGCTTCAACGAAAAAGACCGAAGCTTTCACCTCCACCGAATGAGTGCAGGTGTGCTGACGACGTTTTTGATTGGCTGAAAGGATTGTGCCGAGCGAATCAATATGTAGCAATGTTAACAATGTCCAACAATTCTGACTTCTTGTGAATCTCATTACCAGTGGAGGCGTACTACCTTAAACTTAAGTTAAGAATCCTGCTCGTATGGCATCAATGCATGAATGCCTCTTACTTTGATATCATCCCATATCTTAACACTTGAAGAAGTATTCAAATGCCTGTACATAAGCATTATAGGAATGCTAGTCTGAAACCCTTTCCCAAACGTCGAACACGAAAACCAATTACTTATTGTCCACAATGCATTCCTGACTACGAGAAACACACATATCCTGACATGAAATTCGAAAGTTTTATAGAGGAGAGAGTTCTGGGTTAATACAGCAATACTTACCCCGTTTTGGCATAATATTTGATGTTTAATTTGCATGACATCGTTGAATTGTTGTTGTACCTGTTTCTCATATTATCGAGGTTTCCCAATTATCGAGGATTGCACTTGTTTTGCCGATTTTTCCACATTTAAACATCACAGCGCGAGCTGGCATTCTAGCTATTATTCATTCGAAGATACGGCAACTTTATTCACATCAAATAAAACGATGAAATGCGTCAAAAGCAAGTAATTATCCACTTTCATATTTGCTGTGCCACGAAAGTAAGAAAAATAATTACATATTGAAAACATGAAATTTGATCCAATATTTCAAAGATTTCATGAAAAAAAAACAACAACAGTACTTTGTCAACTGCAAAATGATAATAGGTTTAACAACTTTGAATAGAATTCACAATCCATATCCTCATATATGACGTCATATTATGCAAATCCTCGATAATTGGGAAGATTTCCGAATTTCAATGTATGTCAACCAAGCAACTTCCGGGAAAGAATTTTGACATTTAACATTCCTCAATTTTGACAAAAAATTCGCAGAAGGTACTCCTTGTCCTCTTGTTATGTTTGAATAGTTTTAATTATGAAAAGGTCCATTCCCTTGAGGTTTGAGGAATCACGCAATTTCAGAAAATCTTCAATAGCTGTCTTGATACTTGATCAACTTTTATTCGGCTTGAAGCACAGAAACATTGAAATCATCAGAAATAAATTTCGTGTGTTGGATCTTTTAAAATCAGATGATAAAGTTATAGGCGACCAAATAAAGTGTGGTTGGTCATCAATAACTTTTCGAAAACTTTTATCAGTTGATTTATTAATGGATTAACTATATCCATCTGATCCTTGACATTGTTCCGCATTCTCTTCTTCATTTTCAAATCGGTCTACTAGCCTACTAAAAACTTATCGAAGACTCTGCAATTGATTTGTGACGTGATTTACCACCATGATGTTGTTTGGCCAATATTTTCTTTTTCCCCATAATGATATAAAAATGATGTCCTGGTAAATGTCTTCTGATTTCAGCATGAATGATAAATGTCCAAAACGTGTATGATATCATAAGATAACAAGAGCTTCGGAGAGCGGCGCATATATGCCCGAGAGAGGCTTGTCAGTAAAATTGGCATTTTTTTCGATTCAATGGCAGATAATTCAAACATGAAAAGTTATCAAAACATTGCTTGCACAACAAGACACCATAGAGATTCATTGTGGCTAGTTTGATTAAATTCTGGTTGAAACTGTAGGAGTTGCGCACAGGAGAAAATAGACATTTTTGAGAAAATTGGCATTTTTTTTTCTTAAATTCAAGGGCAGATAATTCAAGAACGAAAACAGTTATCTAAATTCCGTAAGCGGTTTGCAGATCTAGACACCATGGAGAATCATTGAGGCAAATTTGATTAAATTCTAATCAAAACTGTAGGAGAAGTTGCGCACACAAGAAAATGGACATTTTTTTAATTCAATGGCAGATAATTCAAGAACGAAAAGAGTTAATTGAATTCCGTAAGCGGTGTGCACAACGAGACACCATGGAGATTCATTGTGGCAAGTTTGATCGAATTCCGATCAAAACTGTAGGAGGAGTTGCGCACACAAGAAATTGCTAACGGACGGACGGACAGACAGACAGACAGACAGACGGACAGACAGACGGACAGACAGACGGACAGACGGACGAGCGGGGCCATAACATAATACGACCCTTCAGGAGTATAAAAAAGGTTATATATACATGTACAATACAGAGGTTATGTACTTAAATTTGCCTCCTTACAAAACTTGGCTTTTATGTCCGGAATAGTTTGTGAGAAATCAAAACACGATTGTCTTATTTTCTGTTAACATTTTCTCTACTTGAATGACCCAGTCATTCGCTACTTTTGACAAATAGTATGTTGTAGTATATATCGTCACCTTAGAATAGAAAGGTTCTATGTAACATTTTGATAGTTTTGAGAAAATCGCGTTTAAAGGTTTAAAGTTCTGGTATAAATCAGGAAATAAATACACAAAAACAACATTTACACTGATTATGTATTTGTATTTAATGCTTAATTTTATATATGTTTTAATTGATTAGGATCAATACTTTGATCAATATGATCAATTATGTAGATAGGCCCTTTCACTTCCAACTAAGTTTGTAATAGCAAGGACACTTTGGTATAAATAGAAAGGTTCTATGTGTCACATAAAACCTTTTTATTTGAACTCACTTTGCTGATAAATGCTGGTTTCGGGTTATATGTGACAAATAGATCCTTTTAATACCAACAGATTAAGCAAATACATTAGATATAAAACATTTTATATGGCTGTATTTTCACAAACTGAGGTTCAAAATGGACATCTTTGCGCAAATATTAAAGCATCATTGCATATTGATCAATCGTGGTTAATTCATGGTCTGTACACATATTTGATATTCTTACTTTCATAGGAAAAAAGCTCATTGTACGATAATAATGTATCCGAATCTTCATCCTTTGAGCCATGTGGTATTTTGTCTTTGCAATTTCTAGCAGTTGGAAGATTATTATAATATGAATGGAAGTCGGTTGATATGACTTCATTTTTACACAAATTAACTAAGTCTTTTTGTGCCCCAGTATCGAAAGATCGGGGGCATATTGTTTTACTCGTGTCCGTCTGTCCGTCCGTCTGTCTGTGACGTAACGTCAACTACTGGTACTCATTCAGAAAATGCACCGTGCGTGGTGAATTAGTACCGGTAACACCTCCTATGTTGGAAAATACCACTTTGTATTATATATCAAACCGAAGCTTATAAAATAAGGATTCATGTGATATAACAATAAAACGCGAGCGTTTTGTTCCTAGCATTTCCGAGCAATCAGAATTTGTAAAACAACGTCATTTCACAATGTCCCCGCGTAACAACGCGCTACATATTCTCGTTCAAAACATTGATTTATTTCAACACGGGTAACAGCAAACGTTAGATTTTCATGCAGACAGTTGCGATGACTCTTCCCATTATAGTCCTTGTGATTTTTCGAGATAGAAATCTTTTGTTGTAAAGCTATAGAGTTTTCAAGAAAAGCGCAAAATGTGTCCCCTTAAGTAAAAACGAATTTATTAAATCGAGAGAAAGACAAAAATTCGACATGAAATATGCAGCCATCAGAAATTTATTCTCGGAACTTATTTGTAAGTATTTTTTCTATCGAAAGGTAAAATGAAAATTGATGCTTATGAGCGAGGAAAAATAAAGTTTCGAATGAAACGGATAATTTTGACAATGTCCGCCGACGTTCATTTTCATTTTTAACTTCGCATTGAGAATTTTCTTTTGTGACTGTTGTGGTTTATTTGCGGAGGATTTCTTTGAAAATACATTCCTAAATGCACATTTCTATATGCTATCATATAATGTGTAGTACTTGCAATATTGTTAAAGTAACAAATAATAAGCGTATTCGAAAAAGTTATGACAAAAATGTCCGCATGCGAAAATCGCAACGTTTTGAAAATGTAAAATTACGTTTAACTAAGAATTCAGACTTGAATGAATTTGTTGATGAAATTCCGATTCAGATCACCTAAATGTAAATTTAATTTCCAGTTAATGTGTAGAATTTCGCATCATTCGATACATAACTCATTTCGCAATTAAAGAATACCTGTGTCGCATTGTGTAAGAAAAATTACGCAAAAAGCCGTAAAATGGAGCAAATTTTAGTAAATTTCCGAGTTTTAACTAGAAAATTTAAATCAAATCCTGCATATTTTTTCTATGATTGTTATATAGAATGTGAGTAAATTTATTATTAAATATCCAGTTAAAATATTAAGATGTGTCGGCTAGATATGCTTTCAAAATATCAAAAACACTGTGTCGAAAGCGATTTCGAAAACACACCGATTTTCCGACGTAACGTTATAATTATGACGTTGCACGTTCACTTTCATGTTCGTCTATGCAAGTCGTTTCTTTATAAATTTACATTTCCCCGCCTTAAAATGTTTATATTTGTCCGATTTCAAAATTCGTCCAATTGACAAAATTAGTGATAAAACCAGCAAGCAAACAAAAAACAAACAATATGTTCTTTAAAACGCTATAACACACTGAATAAGTGAAAACAACTATGATAACCAGCATCTCCTTTTCTCACATAGGTTTTTTTTTAAATATATGATGAACGGGCACCTTAAAATGCATAGTCAGGTCGTTAACCCTTATCAACCCTATATATGAAAACTTAACATTTTAGAAGAAATGGCACTTTCGGGGGCATTCGTGTTTCTCAAACACATCTTGTTTCTTTTGTTCTGAAACTGGTGAGATAGCATTTCTCATTTTTCGGAGTCATTTATCGGCCATGTATTGACTTGACCTTTCTTCCTTATTTTTCTTTGCACAGTATTCACTTTCATGAAAATATTTTCATAAAAGGAATAATTGATCAACAGTACTTTCGGTTCTTCTCTTTTAATGCGAATCAATTTGACATTCAACCAATTAATTCTACAGTCCTCAGTTGTAGTGTGTATATTAAGTTTTGATGTTTTGTAACAAGAGGTTTACATGGTCAACTTTTGATGGCACTGCAATGTATGGACTTTTCATCCTAGCCATTTTGATGAACAGTACTCCAGTGTGAAGGGACACAGATGGATGTTAATTACTAAGTACTTTGCTTGTTTGATCACACGAGCCTCTTTTCCCATGTGTTTCATCCCCCAAAATTAATGATAAAATGCCTATTTGTCATACGAATTGTATACTTTAAGATTATAGCAACATATATTATAGTTCACTAACTAGGGCACAGGGTGTTGTAAAAACGCCTGTAAATAAAAAAAGCAACACAATATTTTAAATCAGGTTTTGCTTTTCGTTTATCTTTTTCTTTTTCTTCCCGGGCCTGGGTTTTACTTGCTTGATGTTTGTCATATTCATTCTGTATGTCATCCATAACTGTTCAAGCATTGTGACGGAGTTGATAATTTGCGCATGTAGAATAGTGCTCTTTCTTGGGTTTAAAAAAATATTGAACTTCTCGCAGAAAACTGATCAGCATTTGTCCTCCTAAACAGGGGTTATTCCTTTGTGTCTACACCAGTCTCTGTAAAGTTTACACATCTTTTTTATGTTTAGATCGTGTGCCTAATATTCTTTCTTTGTACCTCACTCATTGAATAATGCGACTCCATCCTTGGGAAACTGTTAATATTCTTACTCTCAAAATCAATTGTTTCTTCATCAATTTTTGTGCCAGGTCGGTTTCGTCCCATTCTACCCTCTCCTTAAAATGTTCCATGTAGTTTTCGTGCAAGCGTATAACGTATATGACGAGAGTCGTTAGCACATACTCTTACATTTTCATTGTTGACTGGTAAATGATATTGTAGAGGCTTTTGTTTTTTCCCAGTTTTCTTGCGTATCGGAGTACTTGGGGTAACAACGTTGCATAAGAAACATCACTGCCTTTCAAAGTTCAGGAGTGAATACTACATATCAAATATCTTCTTCTTTTTAATCTCACTCACGTGCTGGCTGCATTTAAATCTGCATTTTTGACAATTCCGTGGTTGTACTTTTTTCCTTTACTATCTTGCCAGATTGTCGCACATACGATTTTCCCACATTTTTGTTTCGCTTACGCGTAGAAAACTTCCGCTGACGCTCATTTCGTACCCTTTTCCTGGATGATTTCTTAACTGGAGTTTCATAGTCCGTCCTTTTTTTGTGGGGTTATAATTGGGGTTTCTCGGGGTATTTGTACCATCATTCTTTCCCGGTGATGAGAAACTACTTTGTCTGTTTATGTAAAAAAAATGTTTGAATCTTTTGTGTGATAGATTCAGTGCCTTCATAATGTTCTTACTGCCTTATAGTTATAAATGCGCCACTTCAATAAGTTGGTATGATTCGCTCTCAGACTAGGAACTTGGCTTAATATTTATGATAGGAACACTGACAGAGATTCAGTAGATTCGCACTATTCTATTCAAATTTATTAGCAATTGCTAAGGGCAAACAATCTGCCAAATAATTGTTCCATTGTACATGTTGTCGCAAATAATGCACTTCTTTTACGAAGATTTCTCGCTGATTACAACTGTCTGAATCAAAAGCCATAGCCTGGATAGTTTTCATTTTTCTGGAGCATTAGAATCACATAAAGATTGTCTCTCTGTCAAGCTACCAAATGTATAATCCTCAATACATGCAGCAACTGCAGCCAAAAAGCAATTTCCATCTTCATGCACTTTCACAAGTTTTCTCCAGGTCTATAAAACTAAGTAATTATGTGTGTTGACTGTAACCTGTTAATTGTTATCCAACAAGGTGTGAAATTTTATCCAGTAAATATTTTTTATCACTGATAAGAGGGCATATGTTTCATGAAGAGACCATTTCAATAGCAATGAAAGGTTCTATTTGTCATATAGAACCTTTCACAGTCATAATATCCTAACTTTGAACATAATTTATTTGAATAGAAAGGACACATGTGTCAAATAGGTCCTTTCTCTACAAATTGGTATACACTTAGAACCTTTCTCCTCCAACACATACTGAGATAGGTAGATAGAACCTTTACATTTTGTTGAATATCTTCATCATTTATTTTCAGATTGATCTGATTTTTACACAGAAGCTGCATTGGTTGATACCCTCTTTAAAAATGTAAAAATCTCAATTTTGACCAAAATGTTACATAGAACCTTTCTATTCTAAGGTGACGATATTGCCTTTTCAATAGTACTATTCCATTATCATTTAGCTAAATACGGAGGGGAATCGTGTAAACAACAACAAAATCAAATACAATAGAACTGACAACAATTCTGTTTACATGTGACCAATTTAGAATTGTTTTGAGCAAACTAAGAGGTAAGTAAGACACTTTCTGGATACATGTACGGTGTATCTTTTAAACAACAACCGTAAAAACAGATTAAAAAGACCAATCACATTTTTGTTTGGTAATCATTAAGGTTAACCAGGTTCTGGTTAAAAGAGCCTTTGCATTCAGTAAATCTGGCTTTTGCACCTTCTCTGCTTGAAACTATGGTGTCTGATATATGCCATGACGTACCTTTGCCTGGCGCCCCGCCACGCAAAGGACAAAGCACGAAGCAAAACGGTAATCACGTCACACCTCTCAGGTGAACAAGTCAATATATTAAAAGTTTATTTAAGTCTCAATCTTTGTCAATCTGGTTAACATCCGACGTTAACTGATATTAACATCTGGCAGGGACCAGTTAGGGAGCCACCTCCCATTACCCTCTGAAATCCAAAAACGATTATTTTTACTCTAACCAAATATAACTATTGTTATATATAATTTGACATAACAAGCGCAAGCCAACACAATTATGCACAGAAATGTTATGTCATTGTGGCATACCTAATGGTTTAAAGTGCGTTTCAGAATCTTGAAAGCGTAACACCGCGAATGGCGCTATCAAAGGCGCATACGCTACACGTCTCACCAATCTGTAGACTATAAGCCAAGAAATTAGAGAGAGAAAAGTACATTTAAGTGAGCGTGTATGTTGTGCCTTTTCTAAGTTTTTTGCCAAATTTTGAAACTGGGCATGCCTATTTTCGAAACTGGGCATGCCTATTTTCGAAACTGGGCACGGAACTTTGCCTAATTTCGTAACTGGGCATCCATTTTCGAAATTATGATTCAGTAAGTTCCGTACGTCATGCAGAACTATTTCTGCCGATCTATTGATAATTGAATCAAATAACGCCCGAAATGTTGATATTATTTACGGTTTACTGCGACAGCGTCATGCGGAACTATTTCTGTCGATTTATTCTCGTTTTTTCCTCACCGATTTATTAGTAATGAATCGAACAACGACATAATGATTATTTTACGGTTTACTTTGATTTTTGAAACTTCCTACGTACTTGTTGCTGCCGCAGATCCAGCATTTCTGTGATGGGGTTCGAATTTACAAATAGAAAGGTTCGTTTTCCAAGTATTACACAATTTTGACTGAATTTCTGCATTGAAATGAAACAATCGGGCTGCGGAGACAGTGGCAGATCCAGGGAGTCAAACGAACCTCCTCTGAATCCTAATTATTTCAATTTCATGTAAAAAATCAGTCAGAATTTTGTTATAATAAGAGAACGAACCACCTATTTGTAATTTCGAACCCCCATACAAAGTCTGGATCCGCCGCTGAGAGGGATTTCCTTTGAACCTCGAAAACTCCCCCACCCATTGGATACGCCACGTGTACACTAGAATGTAAAAACTTTATATGTGGGTCCCAGTCGATATCAAAATCCAGTCTATTTCAAAACGAAAGTACAAAGCCATTCCCTAAACGAAACCTGTCTCATGGTGTATTGATATTTATCCACATGTGAGAAAGAAATACGGCAACATTTTTTCTGGCTTTTCCGATAGAATTAGGTCACAGGATAAGCATGCGTACTTATTAGAATAATTATAATAGTATAAGATCCATTTCTCGCTCTGATTATATTATCATTATGAAATAATAACAAGTTTAGCGGTCTTTATTGCGCAAATAAAACCCGATGTGCGACGGACTACATGTGTAGGTAAAAACCGAGGCGCAAAGCGCCGAGGTATTTGCCATAACATGTAGTCCAGAGCACAGAGGTTTTTATTGCGCAATAAAGACCGCTTAACTTGTTATTATCTCCATTATAACACTCAAAATAACAAAACCCACATTCGAAATGTGTTATTTTGTGGAAATTCTGCATGAACTAGTTTTCGGCGTAGGAAACGCATTGGCGGTCAAGTGACGTCATTGATGACGTCATTTGACGTTACCTTGACGTTACGTGACATTTTGGCGCATACACGAAGCATAATTACATAGAGTCATTATTGGTCAAATAAAACCCGATGCAGTTCTTCTTTCACAATATATGAATTTTACAGTAGAGTGTTATAATTATTGTTCCAATACATTTAAGCCGGGCATTAAATCAACAGTTTACCAATCATTAATCTATCATAAATCATATTTAATTTCCAAATATAAACTGACACGATTTAAAAACGCAAAACAAATTTTCATTAACCATTCTTTTCCTATTGCCTCGATCGGCACCATATTTGGGGACCTGTATAAGGTACTAGTAATGTATACACTTCACGCCCCAGTGATTTTGTCGTGTTTTCTGTAAAATATCAGGACATCTAAACCGCCCATCACTAAATGCACGCGTGTGTCGTGCATTCATACCATGCGTTAAATCACTGAGATTTTTTGTGTACAAATTGCCACTTTGATTTACTCATTGAAAACATACGAGAAATACGAAAAAAATTAGTGTACAAAATGCCGAGGCTTACTTTGAAAAAAGGAACCGAGTTTTGGGGCTTTTGGTTGACGATGTTTCGCACATGAAGGTAACTAGACGCTTTAATGTAGCCGAATCGACGGTTCCACGGTTAATGATACGTGTAAACGACACGCGAACATTTGCAGACCGCCTACGCCCCGATCAGCCGCGTGTACTAATTGTACGTCAACACAATTGTATACGTCAACTTCACTAACGCAACAGATTTCTGACGGCTCAGTCTACAATAAATTCTATGGTCGGTAATCGCGGACGGCCTATACATCGTGACACGGTGATGAATCGCTTGAGAAAACACGAGGTTCGCCGTCGTCGTCCTGTTCGATTCAGGCTCTTGACTCAACGTACATTTTGGCATAAACTGACGTCCAATCAGGCATTATTCGCGGCTTTAAAGGTCATTTTCTGTCCTGTTATGTTAACAATTTTAACATTTACAGTTATACATGGCTATACATTGGTTTTGTAGACTCTAATAGATACGATCTGTAAAAGTACCTTTTTGCGTTTTTAAATCGTGTCAGTTTAATATACACTTTTTGGGTATTTTTATATCAATTTAAATAGTGGCAATTTTTTAACTGGGCCTTTTTGGTCATTTACACTAGGACTAGGCATTTCTGGTTTCAGACCCTATGCATGTATCCTTGCCAGTAGGGTTGGACAAATCGTTTGGTTACTTAGAGTCGGTCACATGTTCCTACCAGCATGAGGGAGGGATCGGTTGGCTGGGTTGATTGCTTGTGCTGGCCGGCATTGTGGGAGGGGATCAATTAGTTTGTCTAGGTTAGTCGCTTGTTCTGGCCGGCATGGTGGAAAGGATACGCTTGTTCGGCTGAGTCGTTCCCTAGTTCTGGCCAGCACGGCGGGAAGGATTGGTTTGTTCGGCTTGGTTGGTTGCTTGTTCTGGCCAGCATAGTGGGAAGGATTGGCTTGTTCAGCTGGGTTGGTCCATAGTTCTGACCAGCACAAGCCAGAACAAGCGACAGACCAAGCCGAACAAACCAATCCTTACCACCGTGATGGCCAGAAAAAGCGACTGACCCAGCAGAACTAGCAGATCCTTCCCGCCGTGCTGGCCAGAACTAGCGACCGACCCAGCCCAACAAACCGATCCTTCCCACCATACTGGCCAGAACAAACTAACAACCCAGCCAAACAAACCGATCCTTTCCACCGTGCTGGCCGGAACAAGCGACAGACCCAGCCTAACAAATCGATCCTTCCCACCGAGCTGGCCAGAACAAGCAACCGATCCAGCCGAACAAACCGATCCTTCCAACCTTGCTGGCCAGAACATGCGACCGACCCAGCCAAACAAACTGATCCTTTACACCGTGCTGGTCAGAACAATCGACCGACTCAGCAGAAAAAACCGATCCCTCCAACCGTGCTGGCCAGAATAAGTGACCGACCCAGCCGTACAAACAGATCCTTCCCACCGTGCTGGACAGAACAAGCGACGACCGAGCCGAACAAACCGATCCTTCCCATCGTGCTGGCCAGATTATTGACCGACCCCGCCCAACAAACCGATCCTTCCCACCATGCTGGCCAGAACAAGCGCCCGACCCAGCAGAACAAGCGGAGCCTTCCTTCCGTGCTGGCGAGAACTAATGGCCAACCCAGCCAAACAAGACGATCCTTCCCACTGTGCTGGTCAGAACTAGCGACCGAATCAGCCAAACAAACAGATCTTTCCTACCATTCTGACCAGAACTAGCAACCGACCCAGCCAAAGAAACCGATCCTTCCCACTGAGATGGCTAGAACAAGCGACGACCCAGCCGAATAAACCGCTCCTTTCCACCGTGCTGGCAAGAACTAACGACCAAGCCAGCAAAACAAGAAAATCCTTACCACTGTGCTGGCTAGAACTAGCGACCGACCCAGCCGAACAAACCGATCCTTTTCACCGTGCTGGCCAGAACAAGTGACCGACCCAGCCGAAAAAATAGATCCTTCCAACCGTGCTGGCCAGAACAAGCGACGACCTAGCCGAACAAACCAATCCTTCCCACCGTGCTGGCCAGAAAAAGCGACTGACCCAGCAGAACTAGCAGATCCTTCCCATCGTGCTGGCCAGAACTAGCGACCGACCCAGCCCAACAAACCGATCCTTCACACCATGCTGGCCAGAACAAACTAACAACCCAGCCAAACAAACCGATCCTTTCCACCGTGCTGGCCGGAACAAGCGACAGACCCAGCCTAACAAATCGACCCTTCCCACCGCGCTGGCCAGAACAAGCAACCGACCCAGCCGAACAAACCGATCCTTCCAACCTTGCTGGCCAGAACATGCGACCGACCCAGCCAAACAAACTGATCCTTTACACCGTGCTAGTCAGAACAAGCGACCGACCCAGCAGAAAAAACCGATCCCTCCAACCGTGCTGGCCAGAATAAGTGACCGACCCAGCCGAACCAACAGATCCTTCCCACCGTGCTGGCCAGAATTAGCGACGACCCAGCCGAACAAACCGATCCTTCCCACCATGCTGGCCAGATTTAGCGACCGACCCCGCCAAACAAACCAATCCTTCCCACCATGCTGGCCAGAACAAGCGCCCGACCCAGCAGAACAAGCGGAGCCTTCCTTTCGTGCTGGCGAGAACTAATGGCCAACCCAGCCAAACAAGACGATCCTTCCCACTGTGCTGGTCAGAACTAGCGACCGAATCAGCCAAACAAACAGATCTTTCCTACCATTCTGACCAGAACTAACAACCGACCCAGCCAAACAAACCGATCCTTCCCACTGATATGGCTAGACCCAGCCGAATAAACCGCTCCTTTCCTACGTGCTGGCAAGAACTAACGACCAACCCAGCAAAACAAGACAATCCTTACCACTGTGCTGGCTAGAACTAGCGACCGACCCAGCCGAACAAATCCTTCCCACTGTGCTGGCCAGAACTAGCGACCGACCCAGCCGAACAAACCGATCCTTCCCACCGTGCTGGCCAGAACTAGCGACCGATCCAGCCGAACAAACCGATCCTTTTCACCGTGCTGGCCAGAACAAGTGACCGACCCAGCCGAAAAAATAGATCCTTCCAACCGTGCTGGCCAGAACAAGCGACAACCCAGCCGAACAAACCGATCCTTCCCATCGTGCTTGCCAGATTTAGCGACCGATCCCGCCAAACAAACCGATCCTTCCCACCATGCTGGCCAGAACAAGCGACGAACCAGCCGAACAAACTGATCCTTTCCACCGTGCTGGCAAGAACTAACGACCAACCCAGCAAAACAAGACAATCCTTACCACTGCGCTGGCTAGAACTAGCGACCGACTCAGCCGAACAAACAGACCCTTTCCATCGTGCTGGCTAGAACTAGCGACCGACCCAGCCGAACAAATCCTTCCCACTGTGCTGGCCAGAACTAACGACAGACCCAGCCAAACAAACTGATCCTTCCCGTCGTGCTGGCCAGAACTAGCGACCGATCCAGCCGAACAAACCGATCCTTTTCACCGTGCTGACCAGAACTAGGGAACGACTCAGCCGAACAAGCCGATCCTTCCCACTGTGCTGACCAGAACTAGCGACCGACCCAGCCCAACAAACCTATCCTTCCCACCATGCTGGCCAGAACAAACTAACAACCCAGCCAAACAAACCTATCCTTTCCACCGTGCTGGCCAGAACAAGCGACAGGCCCAGCCGAACAAATCGATCCTTTCCACCGCGCTGGCCAGAACAAGCAACCGACCCAGCCGAACAAACCGATCCTTCCAACCTTGCTGGCCAGAACATGCGACCGACCCAGCCAAACAAACTGATCCTTAACACCGTGCTGGCCAGAACAAGCGACCGACCCAGCAGAAAAAACCGATCCTTCCCACCGTGCTGGCCAGAACAAGAGACCGACCCAGCCGAACAAACAGATCCTTCCCATCGTGCTGGCTAGAACAAGCGACGACCCAGCCAAACAAACCAATCCTTCCCATCGTGCTGGCCAGAATTAGCGACAGACCCAGCCCAACAAGCCGATCCTTCCCACCATGCTGGCTAGAACAAGCGCCCGACCCAGCAGAACAAGCGGATCCTTCCTTCCGTGCTGTCCAGAACTAATGACCAACCCAGCCAAACAAGACGATCCTTCCCACTGTGCTGGTCAGAACTAGCGACCGACCCAGCCAAACAAACAGATCCTTCCTACCATTCTGACCAGAACTAGCAAACGACCCAGCCAAACAAACCGATCCTTCCCACTAAGATGACCAGAACAAGCGACGACCAAGCCGAACAAACCGCTCCTTTCCACCTTGCTGGCAAGAACTAACGACCAACCCAGCAAAACAAACAGACCCTTTCCACCGTGCTGGCAAGAACTAACGACGAACCCAGCAAAACAAGACAATCCTTCCCACTGTTCTGGCCAGAACTAGCGACCAACTCAGCCGAACAAATCCTTCCCACTGTGCTGGCCAGAACTAGCGACCGACCCAGCCGAACAAACCGATCCTTACGACTGTGCTGGCCAGAACTAGCGACCGACCCAGCCGAACAAACCGATCCTTCCCATCGTGCTGGCCAGATTTAGCGACCGACCCAGCCGAACAAACCGATCCTTTTCACCGTGCTGGCCAGAACTAGCGACCGACCCAGCCGAACAAATCCTTCCCACTGTGCTGGCCAGAACAAACGACGACCCAGCCGAACAAACCGATCCTTCCCATCGTGCCGGCCAGATTTAGCGACCGACCCCGCCCAACAAACCGATCCTTCCCACCTTGCTGGCAAGAACAAGCGCCCGACACAGCAGAACAAGTGGATCCTTCCTTCCGTGCTGGCCAGAACTAATGACCAACCCAGCCAAACAAGACAATCCTTCCCACTGTGCTGGTCAGAACTAGCGACCGACCCAGCCAAACAAACAGATCCATCCTAC
Organism: Fragum sueziense; assembly: GCA_963680895.1. NCBI lineage: Eukaryota > Metazoa > Mollusca > Bivalvia > Cardiida > Cardiidae > Fragum > Fragum sueziense. The sequence goes on from OY804598.1 coordinate 11,937,901, forward strand.
CATTCTGACCAGACTAGCAACCGACCCAGCCAAAGAAACCGATCATTCCCACTGAGATGGCTAGAACAAGCGACGACCCAGCCGAACAAACCGACCCTTTCCACCGTGCTGGCAAGAACTAACGACCAACCCAGCAAAACAAGACAATCCTCTCCACTGTGCTGGCTAGAACTAGCGACTGACCCAGCCGAACAAATCCTTCCCACTGTGCTGGCCAGAACTAGCGACCGACCCAGCTAATCATACCGATTCTTCCCACCGTGCTGGCCAGAACTAGTGACCGATCCAGCCGAACAAATCCTTCCCACTGTGCTGGCCAGAAATAGCGACCGATCCAGCCGAACAAACCGATCCTACCACCGTTCTGGCCAGAACTAGCGACCGATCCAGCCGAAAAAAAAACGATACTTCCCACCGTGCTGGCCAGAACTAGTGACCGATCCAGCCGAACAAACCGATCCTTTTCACCGTGCTGGCCAGAACTAGGGAACGACTCAGCCGAACAAGCCGATCCTTTCCACTGTGCTGGCCAGAACAAGCGACAGACCAAGCCGAACAAATCGATCCTTCCCACCGCGCTGGCCAGAACAAGCAACCGACCCAGCCGAATAAACCGATCCTTCCCACCTTGCTGGCCAGAAGAAGCAACCGACCCAGCCGAACAAGCCGATCCTTCCCATTGTGCTGGCCAGAACAAGCGACCGACCCAGCAGAAAAAACCGATCCTTCCCACCGTGCTGGCCAGAACAAGTGACCGACCCAGCCGAACAAACAGATCCTTCCCACCGTGCTTGCCAGAACTAGCGACGACCCAGCCGAACAAACCGATCCTTCCCACCGTGCTGGCTAGAACTAGCGACGACCCAGCCGAACAAACAGATCCTTCCCACCGTGCTGGCAAGAACTAGCGACGACCCAGCCGAACAAACCGATCCTTCCCACCGTGCTGGCCAGAATAAGTGACCGACCCAGCCGAACAAACAGATCCTTCCCACCGTGCTGGCCAGAACAAGCGACGACCCAGCCGAACAAACCGATCCTTCCCATCGTGCTGGCCAGAATTAGCGACCGACCCAGCCCAACAAGCCGATCTTTCCCACCATGCTGGCCAGAACAAGCGCCCGACCCAGCAGAACAAGCGGATCCTTCCTTCCGTGCTGGCCAGAACTAATGACCCACCAAACCAAACAAGACGATCCTTCCCACTGTGCTGGTCAGAACTAGTGACCGACCCAGCCAAACAAACAGATCCTTCCTACCATTCTGACCAGAACTAGCAACCGACCCAGCCAAAGAAACCGATCATTCCCACTGAGATGGCTAGAACAAGCGACGACCCAGCCGAATAAACCGCTCCTTTCCACCGTGCTGGCAAGAACTAACGACCAACCCAGCAAAACAAGACAATCCTTAACACTGTGCTGGCCAGAACTAGAGACCGACCCAGCCAAACAAACAGATCCTTTCCACCGTGCTGGCAAGAACTAACGACCAACCCAGCAAAACAAGACAATCCTTCCCACTGTGCTGGCCAGAACTAGCGACCGACCCTGCTGAACAAACCGATCCTTTCCACCGTGCTGGCCAGAACTAGCGACCGACCCAGCCGAACAAATCCTTCCCACTGTGCTGGCCAGAACTAGCGACCGACCCAGCCGAACAAACCGATCCTTCCCACCGTGCTGGCCAGAACTAGCGACCGATCCAGTCGAACAAACCGATCCTTCCCACCGTGCTGTCCAGAAATAGGGAACGACTCAGCCGAACAAGCCGATCCTTCCCACTATGCTGGCAAGAACTAGCGACCGACCCAGCTGACCAAGCCGATCCTTCCCACTGTGCTTACCAGAACTAACGACCAACCCTGCCGAACAAATCCTTCCCATTGTGCTGGCCAGAACTAGCGACCGATCAAGCCAAACAAACCGATCCTTCCCACCGTGCTCTCCAGAACTAGCGATCAACCCAGCCGGACAAGCCGATCATTCCCATCGTGCTGGCCAGAACAAGCGATCAACCCAGCCGAACAAGCCGATCATCTCCATCGTGCTGGCCAGAACAAGCGACCGACCCAGCCGAACAAGCCGATCCTTCCCATTGTGCTGGCCAGAACTAGCGACCGACCCAGCAGAACAAGCCGATCCTTCCCACCATGCTGGCCAGAACTAGCGACCGACTGTGAAACCCTGATTGTTAGATAAATGTGGGCGTGGCAGGGCGGAGCTTATCGGACTTAGGGGAAATCACAAAATAATTCTTTAAAAATCTTCTCCTTTTAAACCATAGGACCAATGTCGATAAACCTTGGCAAAGATATTCTTTCGGTGGTGCTATACTAAAATTGAGAATAAAATTTTGATTGGTCAATGAAATGTGGTTTGGCAAGGTGGGGCTTATCAGTAATTGCGATTTTTTTTAAAAATCAACAATGGGTCAATTTAGTTCAAAAGTGACAAAACCATTTCTTTGGTTGGCTTTACTTAAATTGCACAAGAAATTTAAAGGTGTTCCAGGGTGGGGCTTATCAGACTTTGAGAAATCATAATATAATTCTGTAAAAAATCAGCCATTGCAAGTAAAGACCAAAATTGGCAGAAATGTTCCTTAGATGGCCCTTAACTTAAATTGATCATGACATTTTGATTGTTCCATAGGTGTGGGCTTGGCAGGATGAGGCTTATCAGACTTACAGAAAGTGAAAAATAAGTTTTTAAAAGTCAACCATTGGGTCATTTCAGATCAAACTTTGTCAGAAAACAGGGATATGGCAGTCGGAGGCTAACTAAGAAATCAATAGATTATTCTTTTAATTAATAAGCCAGTGGATCGATCCAGGCCCTCTTGGGCCTCTTGTTATTCCCCTATCAGGATGTGGCTAAGCAAAGAGGTTATTTGACGAGTTTACTTCTCGATACATTTGTTAATATAAGAGAAAGAGCATGAACATATTTCGAGAATATGCGATTGGATAATGTGTTATTTTTAATTGGACGTCCGAAAGGACGTACAATTCTTATAACCACTTTTGGACAGGCGAAATGGGTTTTCATTACCAAAAAACCCTTTCTCAGACTCAATTGCCAGTTGACCAAAATTCAAAATAGATTTTGCGACCATACAGGAAAACTGTCGTATCTTTTCCTACTTTCTATGTGTTCTCTAACAAATACTACAAGATTCATTGGCCGATTCAATTCATGCCACGTCTTAACCAACTTTACGACCTTTTTTCGGTTAAATCATTTTCTTGTAGTTTTTTGACTTTCGTAATATTTATTGTGTAAAGGGTAAGATCTTTAGAAAGCGATACATGCATACACTATGGTTATAATGTAAACAGACACCCTATATCATCAGCAGCAGCGATAGCTCAAACGGGAAAGGATTAACCTCGCAACCTTATTTCAGTTTTAAATTTGGAACGCCGTTGGTTCAAAACCAGTTCGGATTATTTCTTCTGTAAAACGTTTGTTTTTCTTGATGTGTTTACTGAAAACACACATTTTAGAATGATTACCCAATTTAATGCACGTATTGTGTATGATAGGTTCCTTTTCTTTGATCATTGTTGTTTAAGTCTTTGACATATTTAAAGGAACGGGGTTTCCACGAGACGTACTTTGGAACCAGGGTTTTGAAATTGATTATCGGGGAGTGAGTTCATTTCGCAACTCGGGTTCGACTCGATGACAAATCGGGGTTCCATCTGAACAGCCTCAGATGAGACACTAGTGAAATCCACCTATTCAGAAAAATAGTTGCTCTTACGAGTTTTTTTTCTCCAGCATCTGTATCACTGATATTCGACAGTATCATGACCTATTTACATACTGATCGATGATCATGACAACAATGATTATTACTAGTATAAGACTAAGTGACAGCGATCTGTATTTATTTCGTTTAAGAGACCCGTTTACGTGTATTGAGCTAAGAAGATGAAGCAATGGGTCTGCAACAGATGGTACCTGGATGATCGTATGAATATGTTTACAGATAGGGACATTGCTATTCTCAAATTTTCGTTGATAATGATATGAAGATTTAAATTGCTTATTGTACTCCACTGCCATTTTCCCGACGGCACGTTCCCAATTTCTTCTTTTTACGCACATCTGTAGATGTAAGGATGCTGAGGTAGTACTGGTATGAGGAATCCATGGTTAGGTGCTCCAAATCATCTGGTATTTAGTTTCAGGAAAAGTATGTATTGAATTTGTTTTGTAACCACAACCAGGGAAAACTGCTACCATGTTTTTTTTTTCTTTTTTTTACTCTAAACAGGAATAAAATCAAAGTGCTTGGAGCGCTATATTTAGACGCCTCTCATTGATTGAGCGGAATTGTATGTAAATGATCGGCGTTTCATTACTTTATTTCGTTGAATTTGTGTTAAGATCGATTCTAAATCACTGCGGTCGTTTTTTCGCCAACGATGGTGGAGATAGAAGTCGAACAAGAGTGCCATGGTCACAGTATACGCCGCCACTTATAAAACTTGAGACAAAAAAAATGACATTGACAAGGATTTATAAATATTCACACAAAAACCTGTAAAAAGTTGTGTTCACAAAAAGGTTTTTATAAATATCCAGTCAAAAACCTGGAAGGAATTGCGTTCACGAGACTGAAATATCATTAAGCCCTAGAGACTAAGATTGAAGGGGGCATAACTCAGGCAAAAATCAATGAACCATAAAATCCTTCCTTCATGCACATCTACCAATTAAGGTAATAACATCCACCAAGTTTCATAAGGATCAGTCAGAATCTTAGAAGAAGTTGTGTTGACAAGGCTGCAATTTCAATCAGCCCCAGAGACTAAGTTTTAAGGGGGCATAACTCTAGAAAAAATCAATGAACCATAAAATCCTTCCTTCATGCAAATCTACCAATTGAGGTGATTGACCAAGGGTCATTGATATCCAGCCATAAACGTAGGAGGACTTGCGTTGACAAGGCTGCAATTTCAATAAGCCCCACAGACTAAGTTTTAAGGGGGCATAACTCTGGCAAAAATCAATGAACCATAAAATTCTTCCTTCATGCACATCTACCAATTGAGGTGTTAACATTGACCAAGTTTCATTAATATCTAGCCAGAAACTTAGGAGGAGTTGTGTTGACAAGGCTGCAATTTCAATAAGCCCCAGAGACTAAGTTTTTAAGGGGCATAACTCAGGCAAAAATCAATGAACCATAAAATCCTTCCTTCATGCACATCTACCAATTGAGGTGATAACATTGACCAAGTTTCATTAAGATCCAGCCAGAAACTTAGGAGGAGTTGCGTTGACAAGGCTGCAATTTCAATAAGCCCCAGAGACTAAGTTTTTAAGGGGCATAACTCTGGCAAAAATCAACGAACCATAAAATCCTTCCTTCATGCACATCTACCAATTGAGGTGATAACATTGACCAAGTTTCAAGAGGATCCAGCCAGAAATTTAGGAGGAGTTGCGTTGACAAGAAAAGTGGACGGACGTACGGACGGACGGATGGACGGACGGACGGACGGACGCATGGACGGACGGATGGACGGACGGACAGCAGAAGATGACGCCGATATACGTCCGCCTCCGGCGGCGTATAAAAAAAGATGATTAAAAAGAACAATGTCTGAGTAGAATTCGAACCCAGGGACTTCCGGATATAACATGTGTAAAGAGTACAAGGTGAGTGCTCTGCTAAGTGAGCTATCGCGGCTTTCATTTATGTAGCGCGTTGGCTTACATTTTGAATAAATTGCTTTGTAGCGTACTTTATAAAATCAATGAAAAGTATAACTGACGACAATACTCATAGTAAACCGAAACAAGAAGACAAAAGTGCTAATCGCATGGCCTTAATTGAATTTGGTAATCTAATTAATAGTGATTATTATTAGCGACAAATCAGTTGTCTTGAAACGGCAATCAAATCAATTTGAAGCCCGAGAAGGGTTTTCTGGTATTAAAGCCGATTTCGTATGTCCGAAACCGATCTTATAGAATTAAACACAGAAGAATTAATAAAATATCTTTCGTTCATGTACAATCCCGCTCAATCAATCAGAGACGTCCAATTACAGTGCTCTCAGCACTTTGATTAGACCTCGTAACTACAGCTTGATTCAAGCTTATCTCTAGTTATAATGTTTTGCAATAATACCGACGATTTACCGCCAACCGAAAAGGTCGTTTCTCCTAAAGCTTAAATGTAATGAACCGTTTACTATGCTCCACCCTCGAAAGAAAACATAATATATGAATTCATTAATAATATCAATATGAATTTTGAGTTATAGGTAAACGAAGTAGCCCATCAGCAGGCGGAACGTTGGTCAACAAATAAAAGAATACCAACTTTACTTTCGTGTTTTTGTTGATATTTAAACATTGTGTGAAATAAAGGCAAATGGCATTACAAATCGCTTGTAGGTGATTGTGCAACAAATTCATGGGAGAAACATCATTAGTCAAACATGTATAGAACAAAAACTGTCACACCGCGAACGCAAGTGACATTTTCTCGTTGTACAGACACCCAAGTTACCACTCAGTTTAAAGTGATCATTCACTTCCGCTCCTACACTGTGAGTAATGGATCCCTAACTCACCGTTGCGGGGAACAACAACAACAGCAACAATTGCAGAAAATCTTCCCTAATTAGGTCAATGCGTGATCGATTTAAATTTGGGTTGAAGCAGGGAAGATGAAAACACCCAGTGATTTTTTCGATATGTTGAAATATTCGTACAAGCACCTGATTAAAAATGTTTTGGCAATCAAACAAATCTATGTTTATTTGCCAATTACTTTTTTGATATCTCACTTAATTAACACTAATCTTGCCGTCCTTGTCCGTCCATGAAGTTCGTAAACAGATCGAAAGAGATCGGTACCGCGTTCGTCGCGTTCGGACACAGTTAGAGTCCGTTTTGCGAGGAACATTTTGAGAACAAGTTCGGTGTGACGGAGGTATAACGCCCGTGTGTGGAAAAGATCTAGTGATGGAAGGTATTATTGACTTCTATTAAATGTTCTGATTAATTTCTCTATTGTTCAGAAAATCGAAACTAATATAGTTTATCGTGACGAGAAATCAGTTAGGATCACAAACTGGGCCAGCCATTATTGTTTTCTGAGCTATTTTCACTGACTAAATAGTCAGTCTAAAAATTACCAGTCTATATACTTTTTTTATTTTCGGACTGACTGTGTGTTTTTAGGTTATTTACCCTCGGTTGCCGGACATTTCCATATGGCCGATTACTAGACTGGGCGTGACCAGGAAGGAACTCCCTTCTTTTGACCCGTTTCCAGCTTTGAATGGTGGAGAAAGACCCCAAGTTGGCACCTAGGTAGAACCACCGACGTTCCGCAAGCCAGCTGGGTAGCTTCCTCACATGAAAGTTCATATGTCCCTAGTGGGATTCGAACCCACAGAGGTGAGGGGCAAGTCGGACTGACTGAATTGACGCGTCACTTTAAATATCCTATTTTGGGTTAATCACTACGCAGTGCGCATAACTCTGAAATCCTGTCGCCAAAAAGTAGCAAGCAGAAAATTGCAAGAAAAACTACATTTACTACAAAAAAGGTTTACTTTTAGTCTCAATTTTATCGAATAAAAGAATTAATTCAAATCTGATTATTCATTTTATTTGAAGCAAGCGTGTGAAGCAAACATGCCGCGTGACAGTATGCGCCACGTGTATGCATTTTACGTGCGCTGACATCTTGAAAGTAGTTGGCCCAAAATGCCCAAATTAGATATATGATAATCGACTAAGGCGACATCTATTGGTAGATATGGGAGTTACTTTAGGCTCGGGCTTTGGAAAAAGTCCGTATGCCTTTAATTATCAACACGGACCAAAATTAGACGTGCTTGTCTTTAAAAGTTTGATTTTTTGCGAGATGTGATTACACAAAAACGCAAAAAAGACGTATGTCAGGGCTTATGAATAGTACTAAGACCAAACCAAGCTTGAGCATACTACAGTTTGATCAACATACAAAACATTTCTCCATAATTGATATGTACATGTAATTGCACATGTAGCTACTCCCAGACAGCGACAAGTATCTTAATCTGTTCATATATACAATGTAACAACATTTAGGTTTTATATTTTATTATGTGCTACAGGTTTGATATTACTTAAGTCAGGATTTGGCTAGCACATAGCACAGAAGAAATTGTTGTTTAACACTTTCTACTTTTTCTTCATGTTTCACCAAGCCTTTTTTACTAGAGACGCAAAAATCATGTCTTGTTTGAGAAAGTGTTATATCGGACAACGATGGAATACTGATTGGTCTTGATCCATCATATTATCGAGATACTTAAGTACCCATTTTCTATGTTCCCACCCAGTTGTTTCTTTTGATTGATTGTAATTAGTTCGAGAAAAAAGACGCGCATTGATATGACCATTTTGTAAAGGTAGAGTTGATCGGAAAAAATCATTTATTGCTATGTTTTACGATTGATCCATCCACAAAAACCTTCAACCCTTTCCCAAACGACAAAATTTTGGATTGGCCCAATTTCACAGCTGCTGCAGACAACAAAATGGATGTTGGATATAGAGATTATCTAACTGAAGATATGTAATATGAAAATTATTTCACGAGAATGGGGTGTGATGAGGTTGAAAAAAAAAACGAGTCCGCTAGGACGAGCTTTTTAATCGCATCTCACCCCATTCTCGTGAAATAATTTTCATATTACATATTTTCAGTTAGTTAATCTATTTATTACATACCTATTCATCGAATTTAACCCTCAATTTGAGGAAAAAGGGTTTTATTCCAATCTAATCCAATGCTTCTCTACACCGCGCATATATACATGTTCTTTGTGTATTCAGAAAAAAATGACCGCCATTTTGTTTAAAATTTTGAAGTGAGCAAAGAATGAAGCATCTATCTAGACTTTAAATCATCAAAAACGACTCTAATGACAGAGCAAAACGCGAACTAAATAAAATTCAACCTTTCTAGTCTAAACTTTCCAAAATTCCAGTCTAAGGTAAAAAAACAACAACAACAAGGTCAACAACTTGAATGACAGATTCATGAAATAAACAGAATTTTCAGCGGAAAACTATTGATTTATCGTGTTTTAGTCAAAGGGGTGGTCTTGTAACAATTTTTATCAAATTATGTGATGTGCCGTTCGGTTGCTTTGAGCAGACGTAGAAATAACAGTCTGTTCGGGTGATTTGAATATGTCACGGGACGAATTTCGTCATGTTCGCCATTTCCTATTTCCCTTCAACACCCTGGACAGCGCTGGATAGATCTTTACTTTCGTGATTTAGAAGTAGGATAAGGACGAAAACAAAGAATATAGATTGGTTCTCTATAAATGTCTTTCTTTTTTGCAGGTAGATTTATTTTGACGTACATTTCCGTTGTTATGCATGCACGATTGGTGTTTTGTTTGTTCATTAGTTCTTGTTGTTTTGTATTTACTGATCTCGTACGGGGGGGGTAGAGTCGGATATGTATATACATATAATTGTAGTATTTTCTTAAGAATTTGAACTGTCAATTTTAACATTTAAGCTCATGAAATAGACTCTTAATAATGTCACTGGGTTGGAAAAAAGTAGATCCTAAATTACGGCAGGAGTGAAATTTGTAGTGAAATATTTCACTGCAGTGCAAATATCAATATTTATCTTACTGTAAAATTACAGGATTTTACTGCTATAGGAATGTAATAAAAGATAGAATGTGTGTGTATGTACATGTGCCTTGTAACACTGCAACTAACGGGATAAAAAGGAAAAAAAATACGATATTCATATTTTACTTCTTTCTGTTGCTTCATTGTTTTGAGAAAGCCATACGTTAAATCATTAGGTTTATTTCATAAACAATAACAATTAATCCAGAACTCGACATACTTCGGAATATTTCCGCATCTGTAGATGGAGTTACGGAAACTGCCGAGTGTTGACGATAATAACTAATGAGGTAGAGTTGGGTCGAGCGGAAATTGTACACCAGAACCTTTAATCACGCCCTGGTAACCTGCAACAAAATGACATTCATTATAATATATTCGACAAACTCAGGTATTTCCGTATCCGTAGATATAGTTACGGAAACTGCCGAGCGTTGACGAGAGCTAATGAGGTACATGTAGATTGGGGTCAAGCGAAAACTGTACAGCAGGTCTACGAATCAAGCCCTGATAATCTGTAATGATAATAACATATTTCTGAAAAATGACTTAAGGCATTCAATCCATTACAAGATACCAAACACTTCAAACAGCTTCGGGCGTCAACTTATCAAAGGAAATTTACGTCAATATCCGGAATTAAAAATCAGGATACTCTCGTCAATTTCTGGGTTATCCGTGGCAACTAAACATATGACACCTGAAGTTTCGCAGACTGTTTGGTAAATAATGATGTATTGAATACATTAAGCGTGGATCTAGAAAAGGCAATATTCATCGTTTGAGACCAAGAAGCACACAGACCAGCCGGCGTCAACGTGAAGTCTGATAAACCATAAATTAGCAGAGCTGGGCCCCGTTTTACTAACGAACGTACGATTTTTTTGCGTAATTACTTGTAACAACAAACCTGAATGGCCTAATCCGATTTTTCGTGCAATCAGATGCCTTGTTACACAGTTTACACAAAAATATGATCGTAAGTTCGTTAGTAAAACGGGGCCCAGATCCTTACCAAACTCAACAAAGTCTGTTCCGAAACCATATTGGTCTCAAATGCTATATGGGTTCCTTTCCAGGCTGCAACGCATAATTATTATTTTTTCATTGCAAGTTTTGTGGTTTATATTATCCTCACCAGAAAACACTTCTTTCTGTTTGACAGCAGATACTAAAGGGCAAATAATGATTTGTGCCTGCTTTTATCTTACTGGAAATATGTGTCCCAGAATTATCAAAACCAGAGTTTGAACCGTCTATGAATTTTCAACCCTGTAGTGTAGTCTGCGTCTCGGGTACAAAATTTAGTTAAGGCAGATTTTCATCGTCTACATCTTAACATGTCCTTACTACACCATTCTTAAGCAATCTTGTAATTAAGAATTTGCGGAATTGCTTCATTGATTGTTATTTTACAGTTGTTTTTATACTTACTCATAGAAGGCGGGTTAACTGTATCTATAAGTGTCTGTCCGTTCGGTGCATGAAGGCGGAGTCTGAATGGTCTCTGTATGGGTTTATCCACTCTGGAGTCGGCGGGGAAGTTCCAGAACCCGTCAGCGGTTCTTGATAACTTGACCCAGGCACCGTGTTTGGGCTGGTACATCTCTACTGTCGTGGCGGGCATCCTTAAGATAAAAATATGGAAAATATTTTGCTAAAGATAGACTGGTTCTACCGGTTCTACCGGTTTTATCTGTTACATAGTCGGTGTTGTTATAAAATTTCGTAATTTCTTGAATTCAGCTGTAGTTAAGAGATTTTATATCAACACCTACGAAGTACCATTGTTTGCCTGAAAATACGTCACGGTTCGTCTGGGGAAGTTCAAGAATCCGTCTACTGTTCTTGATAATTTTATCTAGGCACCATGGTTTAGGTTGTTAAATCGTGGCGGGCAGTCCGAACACGAAATTATTGTTAAATGTGTTGATATGAATAGAAAAATATAGTTATCTTTTTCCACTTTTTAAAACATCAGAGCCGGATTACACTAACCAGTCTTATTTCAAATATACCTTTAAAATTACACGACACACGGCTCGTCCAACCAGATGGCAAAATGTAAATTTGCCTAAGACAATCTATTTAGAATCTTTCGTGAATACGACCCCAAGACGATACGATGTACTTCGAAGTTGCATGACGTCTCGTTTGCACATCACGAGTAGCATAGCGGGTAAAAATCTGACGTATATTAAAGTTCGAGGTTTTATAATCGCTATTTTTCACATTTGACCTTGAATTTGATCTTGACATTGACATTGTGACCTTTGTAAAATGTATAGTGAAAAAGTTCAAACATAACATATGATATTTAATATAGTTTGTATGATGTATAGATATACATTAAATCAGCACAAGCAATCATATACAACAACCGATTGTTTTCAATTCTGGCGGCCATCTTGGACGCCATTTTGGTATGTGTTAGAAAATGTGGTACTTTTGTCACCACCTACCCATGAAATATGCCACTTTTTCAGCGAAAGTCACTCCACTATTAAATAAGTTTTAAGGGATTAAGACTAGATCTATTTAGCTCTTTTTCACGGATAAGGATAACGTACTTATTTAATAAAGTCTGGGTTTCTTAAAATACCTTTAGGGGAACATAAAGCTGGCGTATATCAAGCGTTTTAATTCGACAAGCTTAATCTTTTAATTGAATCTACCTCGTCTGGAAACATGCTAATTGAGATTAACCTTGTTGACTGTTTTGTAGCTTAACCCTTCGACATTAACCTTTCCAAAAACAAGACCTAGTTTCGACGTTCCTTGTAAAAAGTATGCAAACAATTGAGAAATTAGAAGAAAATGCTGAATATCAGCATTTTCTCATTTTCTCTAAATATTGTTTTATTCTTATGCTTAAACACATTTCTTCTGTTAAAAACACGTATTTTGCCGTGTGCAACTCCTTCGAAATTGGACCAGTTTAAAATTTCGTCGTTTTGGGAAAGGGTTAAACAGAGAACACAGTTTTTTGTCAGTCACTTTTTTCAGGTTTACCATACTTTAATTGCATTGTAATATACTCTCCGAGCAGAAGTCGCCGTTCTTATTAAACAAATAGTGTTTAAAAACTACTTTCGAGTTTCGTAAGCAACGTGTATTTCGAGATAGTAAACTTAATGTGTCATGTGCCCCATGTATGTAATGACAATACGTAAATCATGTGATCAAGTGACATACCGGAATGAAAAAAAAAATCGCATTTTCGGGGTGCGAGTGCTTACGAAACTTTATGATACTTAAAATGTAGATACCATATTCGAGAGATTTGAGTTCTGCAATGAACTAATGGAAGATATGATAATCTGACATAATGGACTGCATTAACCTCTATTTATCATTGTCAAGAACCGGGTACATATGCAAACACTTAAATGACTGGTGCTCGAATTTTCTCTCAAAAATGAATTAATATTATTTGTCAACGATAACATGTGATTTTTACAGCCAAAGAATACTTGTATCACATTTTTCATTAGAGTTGACATCAATAGCTATTGATTGGATATATAGATTCTTACAAAGGTCGCAAGATTTGCTGTTAAAGTTGATCCTGATAGTACATAGGAATCTGTAAGCCACGGAACAAGCAACATGTTGACAATGAAATTGTTGTAGGAAATCTTCATTGATTTCTTTCCATAGCGGACCAATTTGAAAATGGATTCAAGAAAAAAAAAAGACGAAATGGGATTTGGTGGATGTGATGGATCTTTTTAACAGCACCCGATAAAAACGTTAAATAAATTGATGTGCACACCAAATTTTCTCGTTCGTTAAAAAGCCTTTTCTTATCATGCGCTGTTTCAAAGAACCAGCACACATATTACCATTTTTACACATCCTAACCTTTGCTTCAAATCAAATTAAAAACATAGACTTATTATCATAATTATTTAAGATTTCCTACGGTTGTTGTTAGCGTGTGTCATTATCATCAACCACATTAGTTGCAAACTATGACCGAGGTCGGAAAAGAATTATTCTGATACTAGAATTCAAAAAAATCCTTTGGCATTGACAGTTCGTGGTTTTTTTTGTTGTTTATTTATTTTATGGAAGTTGTTTACCAAGTACTGATTCCATACGGTGTCTGTTTCTTTAACTTGCTCTATGAGAACATAATTAATGTGTATATCGTCAGTTGTAATTGGACTGGGTAAACATTTAATTGAATCATATCCGTCTGGCAACATGCTAATATGGATTAATCCTGAAGTGTTTTGTATCTTACGAACGAAATCAATATTCATTTGATCTATCTGAAATATAAACCTTATCTCAAACGGCAATATTTTGGGCTGGTCTAATTTAAAACAGGTCGCAGAAGACATTTGTAAGTTATTGAAACATAAGAATTTCGAGGCTGTCTATGTAGAAAACATTGTAGAATACGAAGAAATTGTTTGTGATATGTAATGTCGGGCACGAATGTTCTCAGCTTTGACAGGGATTTGAGGGAAGAGCTTGGTATCAAAATAAACCGAGTGGGTACGACGTATCGAATGACGCGTATCCCAGTACTGAGAGTAAAGTACTTGATTAAAAATTAGGAAGATGCACTTACCGAGTGTTTTTGTTTACAAAAGTTAGGAAAGCATATCATAACAAAGTCACGTGATTGCCGCCTGTGCAATTGGTAAACATAAATCTTCTTACAAAGATTAAGCGATAGATTCTATCGGATATATTCATCAGATACATCCATAAATATCGGTTTTGAAAAGGGTAAACCCATTACTGCAAAGTGACGCCTTTTGACTCCCTCGCAAGAAAAGGCTTGGGAAAACATAGTGAAAAATGAAGAAATGGCTTGTGACAAGCAGTTTCTTCGTGTACCACGATGTTTTCTCACCAAAAATTGAAAGATTTTTTTTATTTTTCTCATCTAGACATTGTCGTCTGCATCATCTTTCAAATTGGAACAGTCCAACATTTTGTCGTCCAGTAATGAGTTAAATGACCGAAATTTTCTTAAGAGTGGCATTTAAATCAAGTTCAGTTCTTCAATGTCCTTGAACACTTATCTCTTATGGAATCATTGACATTTGCAGAGCAACAGACTGATAAGAAGGGGTGAAATAATTCTAATTTTGTTATTTCAGATCCAAATGTTGTTTGTACTCACTTGAATCGTCTTTAGGAGACTATTCAAATGAGTTACCACAACAGAGGGTTTGATGAAGAATTGATGAAATATTGGGTTTCAAAAACCCACTATCCCTTCTTATGTACAGCTCTGCATTTGGCGTTGTTGACCTTCACTAGAAGGGACTACTTCCAAAACGTTAATTAATGTTGTTAAAGTCGCTAGAATTCACAGACATGAGAAATGATTTAACACTGTAATGCAAAGCACGAGGGTGCTATGTTTTTCTCTTTATCTCTAAATGCTCTCTATGCTTTAGTGTAAGACTAAACTTGTGAGTGTCTGATAAATAGAGATTTTTAAGTCAAACAATGACATTAAATGAAAATTACAAGTCTCTGATTCTCTTCTTATCTGAATATTAAGACCAAGGAAAAATAATTAATTATAATTCTGAAGATTGTTCACGGTTGCGTGCCTTGGTTTTTTGAGACATAACATACATCATTATTCAGTCTGACACCAGATTAGTGTAAGACTTACATACATGGTTTGCTTTTATCAAGTCCTGCGCTTTAAACTCGACCCTGTCCTGAATTGTGTTGTTTGTGAAAGTGGTAACAGGTTCTTACCTTTCATTTCTGACCTGTAACTTGAGATACCAGTCGTTACTGCCTTCCAGTCTATATTCTATTTTGGAGCTGCCGACCGGGCACTGTATAGCCTGGATACTAACCTTCCATCGTCCATCACCATTCAGGGCGAGATCCACAGAACCTGGTAATGTAAAAAGAATAACCCTAACCATTACCCTAAGAATGGCATATAAAACATAACGTCGGGGTTATTGCAAAAGCCCGAAACTCCGGCTTGATTAACATAAATTTTGTCGTATTAAACATTCTTTTTACAGGGTGAGTCAATTTCTTTGCCCTTTTTTTGGGAAGGGACCAAAACAATTAGATCTATAACCAGAAGTGCTTTATTACGTGAAATATAACATGAAGTATGTAATGTTATAGACATACCGGCTAGACATTCTGGACACAGATCCTTCACATAAGCTGTAAAACTTCCTGTTATTGGGTCATTTCCAAGTCCACTTCCAGATCCATTCACCTGCCAATCATAAACATGAAAAGTGTCCGTTAAATCACAGTTCTTGCTTTCAGGGAGAGTGTACACTGTTTTTATTATCTTTATGTTGATGTATATAAGTAGGCATATCTGTTGCAAACGTGGTACCCACACTATTATTCCTTTGTTTCGGGGATGCACCTCACAATTATGAAACATGGTCCTACTAAAAAAAACATAAACAATTCCTAAAAACTAATGCGCACACTCATTGAAATGTTTGTTTATCTGATTCTCAGTGGATTTTAGCTAAATGAATACATTTCTGTTGTAGCTGCGGTTCATTTTTTCACTGAAATGCATTTCTGCAATCATTCATATGTGACCCGAGAACACATCTGCATATTTTGTCTCTATCAAAATGAAAGCCATTTTATTTGCAATTGTAAGAGTTTTGATATATAGTCCCCCGAAACCACAGGGAATTTTAGCGATTTTTATGTAGACTATTTCTATTAAAGACAAGGGGACCAAGTTTTCATGTATAGAAAATAGTACCCATTCTCGCAGAACACCCATTACGACGCCAATTTTGGAGATAATTACACGAGATCTTCACTAATTAAACCCATATATATTTATTGAGCGAAAAATCCGGTGGTCTGTACGCGTAACGATCAGAGTTTTTCGTGACAGAGGCCGGTTTCTCGACGAAAGGTTCGAAAACGCCATGAACGACGTGACCGTGTGACCCCCGCTTGTAGGACTAAATCTGCTAGTTTGTGCATGATCGTGGCCAAAACATGCATTAAAACGATAAAATAAATTAAAATCTTTCACCAACCTTCCTTGTTGAATAATATCACAAAGAATTCAGCTTTAATTTGTTGAATGTTTTGCCGACTCAACGGATTTTAGATTTCGGCAATTTTAGGCGCGTTCGCTTGGGATACTCTGGTGAGTGTTTTTATCACAATGTTCCCCTTGACTTTCGAACGAAACAGAACGGTTCAGTTTCAAATTTCAACAAAATTGTCCAAAGCAATGCTTTAATTCGTATCTTTTTACGCTTATTGAACACAAATTTTATTTTTTAACAAGAAAAAGAATTACTCGAGTAATAATGAACGTATGACTGATGGAGGGCGAGTTCATCTCGCTGTTGAGCACACTCACTCAAGTAATTCTATTATTTTGAAAACTAAAAAAAAATCATCGACAGTTATGCTAAATTAAGCTTGAAAAAATGAGAATTAAAGCATTGCTTTGGACAATTATGGTGAAATTGAATAATGAGCCGTTCTGTTTCGTTCGAAAGTCAAATGGAACATTATGACATAAACACTCACCAGAGTTACAACCGAACGCGCTGACATCACGCTTGTGTCGTACATGGCAATTTCGAACCTTTTGTCGAGAAACGGCCTCTGTCACGAAAAATACTGATCGTTACCTGTACAGACCATCGGATTTTTCGCTAAATAAATATGTAAGGAGCTTATTAAAGAAGATCCCGTGTAATTATCTTCAAAAATGGCGTTGTAACAGGTGTTTTGCGAGAATGGGTACTATTTTCTGTACATGAAAACTTGGTCCCCTTGTCTTTAATAGAAAGAGTCTACATAAAAATCGCCAAATTTCCCTGTGCCCGAAACCTTTCTATTCAGAAATTTGTTTTTACGTCCGTCCTAAGCTTGGAAACCATAGGAAAATACAAAACGAAGTGAAGACAATGGTATAGACAGCTTTCTCCCGTTTCTCAAAACAATCAATAATAAATTGAATCACAATTAGACGTTTTAGTTCGGCAAATATGTTTCCGGTTGCAATTAGTCTCTATTTGGAGCTGTTTGGATATTTTGATTGTATTGTTTAGAGATAAAAAAAAGAGTCGTTAGTGTTACATACCCTAAGACACATTCCACAGCTGGAGGAGCCCATCATCTGCGGCCTGTTTAACGCCACCAGTTTATCTACGTGTTTCCCGGCATAAGGAAGGTCGGGTATGTTGAGGGAACAGAGGCCAGCCTGGGTGTTCCCATAGTATGTACCCTAAAACATATATCACCATTCGAAAAATGTGCATTATTAATGAAATGCAACTTTCAACTTCATAAGTACATTTTGAAGCGTTATACGTCTGTATATAAACATAAAACACAACAAATATGACAAACTCATAAAAACAGCGTTGAGAAATGAACGTAATATATCTTACCTTCTGTTTGATTTCTTAAACGGGCTGAGGCTAGATATTTTGTGCTTCCGAACTATGCGGGAACTCATATTTCTACATGGAAAAAACAATTTGCAATGCATAAAACCTCAATAACGGCGAATAACCATCTTTCCTTTGCTATAGATCATTCGTTCACAAGGATGTTTACAGATTCTATTTTTGCTTCAAGAGACAAGGTCAACGAGACACACACCCGCGGGAGGGACATGGAAATACCGAATCAAACCAAACCACACAGATGACGTACTTCTGACGTAAGTGTTTTGAGGTTTGGCTGTTACAAAATAAAAACAAAGACAATAAAAATGGGAAACACTTTATTCATTGGCTTGGCTTTGTATACGTAATAGAGCTCGATAACTGATTTCACTGGACATAAACGATCTGTCCCTTCAGGTTGGTAAATTCATAAGTTATTTCTTGTTTGTAATTTTTGTGCCATTTGCATTTTCGACAGCCTAGCACAATCTCCTTTAAACGGAAAGGGGCTCTTCACACAAAACAGACTGCGATAACATAACTATTTACTTCGGATTGGTTATCAGTTTGATTGATTTACCAAACATCTTTATATTTATACGATACATGCCCCATCAATATAGTTACTGTAGATATAATGTTACATACATCGCCTGAGGTCCAATGCTTATAGACGTTCAGCACGCCAGAATCATGTATGCCACTCACACAAACGGCGGCGGATAAAACTCCCAAAATAGTTGACCAGGTCATTCTAGATAGAAATAGAGCTAATAAATGAGGAACAGAATATCTTGACCTTCAAATGCATCAATATGTAGCGTCATAAGAAAAGTTGATCACGGAAACATCAAAAGTTGACCTGTTTTCTTTGATGTAGACACCAAAATGGTTGTTGAGAAAAAACAGGATTTGTTTACAATATAGTAGATATAAGCTGATATCTAGCATTTACATACATGTACTTCTTTCCTTCAACATTTGTTAAATTCACTTTTGGGGGAATGTCAAAACCAGATTTTGTTTTGGAAAGAATCAAAGTTCTTTATATATTGGAGTACAAAATCTGTGTCATTTGCTCAAAATGTGGCGATAAAGATTCGAATAATTGAAAACAACTGACACGATTGTATAAATATTATAAACGACGTTTCGTGAAATAAATACACTTTCTATCTCTAGTATTCTGTATCTATCTTGTGGTGTTGTAAGTTTAACCCTTTCCCAAACGGCAAAATTTTAGAGTGATCCACTTCAAAAGCTGCCACAAATGACAAAATGGGTGTTGGAAAAGATATGATTTGTGTAAATATGACACAGAAAATATTGAGACAAAAGGAGAAACTGCTGGTTATCAGCAGTTTCTTCTTTTGTCTCAATGTTTTCCCAAGCCTTTTCTATTAGGGACGTCAAAACCAGGTCTTGTTTGGGAAAGGGTTAAAAGTTTCGTTATCTGGTAAGGCTTAATGTCTTTTTTTACGTGACCTGATAAGTGCATGTATTACATCATGGAATGACATTGGTTGTTATCTCTTTGAAGGTTCATAAAAGTGTCACTGGAATGACAATCTCGTTTGGGTCATCGTTGCTTATAACAGAGGTGCCTGGTGACAGACTTCGGTCATGAAATAGAAATAACAATTACAATGATAAAACAATAACAAGAGTTGTCCGCGGACAACGTAGCTCGCCTATACGGAAGCTTGTCACAAAAACAGCTAATTTTTCAAAAGTAGGTCAAACTCCCTGGGTCAAGGTCACAAGGTCAAGGGTCATGGTCCCAAATGAAAGGTCTTGGCAGGAGGTATCCATGTGTGATATATTAAGGCTCTATCAATAATAGTGCATGAGATATAGGCCAGGTTAAAGTTTTTCAAAAGTAGGTCAAACTCCAAGGTCAAGGTCAATAGGTAACAGGCCATGGTCCCAAATGAAAGGTCTTGTCGAGATGTATCCATGCACGAAGTATCAAGGCTGTATCTCTAATAGTGCCTGAGATATAGACCAGGTTAAAGTTTTTCAAGTGAAGACGCGACGGGACGCGACGCCGACACTAGGGCTGTGACATTAGCTCCCCGGACATAAAGTCCCGGCTCGCTAAAAAGAGAGAAAACAAGTTCTGTTTGTGAAACAAAAATACTCCCCTCCTAATTCGGAACTTGACCTTAATCTTTATGTACGACCTTGCGCTTGGCACTAAGATATCCCTTTGTTGAGAAGTAAATACTTTTGGAGAATTTATCAACGTTGAATAGTCAAGGTAAGTTTTCAGGTTAAGGTGCATGTTAGATCGGATGCATGTATGTCTAATACTTGTGGAGAAAATGCCAAGGCTAAGTTTCGGACTGACAGACAAATGGACGACGTACAGACATACAAACGGAAAGACGGACAGGCAGACAAAGAGACGGACAGCTTACGAGTAATACAGTATGCCTCCGATACAAAAACATGAAAAAGTTCAAATCTTCCAAAATTATGTAAGGAAGTAGGCTACTAACAATGTCCTACCACTTCACTCACTTAAAGTGTCCGTTGATTGGCAAAATCAAACTCTTGTGTCGAAAAAAACCCCAACTTTCTAAGAACCAAATATCAAAGTTTCTACAATTTTTAAACATTAGAAGTGTTTTTATTTCGTCTTTTAAATAGGATATTTTGGTCTTTTCCGATCTTAACCAAACAAAAAACGCTAAACTTCTAATTTGAAGTTATGACGTCATACCGGCCACTTAATGACGTCATGGCGGGAAAAACGGGAAGTCATGGGTCATTTCCCGGTAAGCCTTAGGTTTCTGACAAAGTAAAGTGTCCGACTTTTCTGTCATAAAGCTACTTGCCCAATCGATACTCAAAACACGGAATTAATCCTTAAAGTTGGTAAATGTGAGAAAAATGTTAAAACAGTCAAAGAATATGTCGTTAGTGAGTGAATGAATGTGCCAAAGAATGGTTTAAGTTTGTCTGTATTACTCTGACGATCGAGAAATGGTTAAAAACTGAAACTTCGCTTTATGACAGACAAGTCGAACACATTATCTGTGTCAGAAACCTCATGCTCTAAATTGGGGGCGGAGTCAAGCCACGGTATAACGTCATTCAGTGGAGATTTACGGAAATTGCCGATCTTTATTTCCTTCCAAGTATCGACGTAAAGAAAAGCAAATAAAACTTTTAAAACAATCGAGTTTGACGGATCGTTTATAAAACACGCTGATTAATGATTTTCTTCTAATATACGGCGAAATCAACTATCGAGCTTAGTAGCCTTTAAAAGAACGTTTCATTGTCTGTGATCAAAGACATATGTTGTTCTTTATTTTTTATTAATACACCAATCTACCTTTTTAAGCATCCATCTCGGTATATTCAAGCACATATAAAGAATACATTTCGGCACTAGTTACAAAGCTGACTAACATTCTCAAACGATGCCCGTCTTTACATGGGTCGATATTTTTTGCACTTTGTCAAAACCTGGTTCTGGATATGGGGCTTGATGACCTGTGGTAAACACTGGCGTCAATAGTCGAAAATAAAGTGTATGTTAAACTTATGCCTAAGGCATCAGGGGAGGCCGACGATAATGGGTGCATTACGTGGGTAACTCTCTACAATAAGGGCCAGGTATGGAGGGCATCTCACATGATATTTTAAGGTCAATACATCTCAAATACAAACCAAATACCCTTCAGAAGCTACGACAGACCATGCCATTCGTGGCTCCTGGAGGGAATTTGTATGAAATTGTATTTTAGTGGCGCTTCAATTGTTTATTTCAAAGGAGACAAAACATAACTTCGCATACCATTTAGTTTTCGCTATGTGTACGCAATTGCGTTTTTGAGTGCGGGTTGCTCAACCTATGGAGCAGTTTGGCCCTTGTTATAGTTAGATGTAAGGACAGTATTACTTGAAAGGTGGCATTAGAACCCTTTGTGCTGGCCCCAGATCAGTTTTTACATTTGTTACCTAGACTGAGTGACCCAGACGTTTATATCTATTTATGTACCTCGAGGGATGTGTGTCATGAAACTGTAATCGCATGCATATTTATAAGCTGTCTTCATTGTTCATCGCATCATTTCTGCGGGGAAAACATCACACGCGTACCTAACCCTTTCCAAAACGAGATAATTTCCAACATTTTGAAAGCTTCAGATAATGGAAAACTAGACGCTAATGAAGAATGGAATTGCCTTCAATATCACATACAGGTTACACGCTAATCTGATGTTTATAAGCAAACCTTTAACCTATAAAAACATGTTATTGTATATTGTTGGCGCAAGATCGTATGGCACATCTTTATATAATCATTTTGTCCAAATGTAAACAAAACAGTGTTGTATAAAAGATGAAAAAAATCTTGATAAGTAGTGACGTAGAAATGTTGAAAATTTAGGTACAGTGATAGAGCGATCTGTTCACTGTTCAGTGTTTTCTGTGTTTTATCGAGCAATGTTTTGTTTACATCTGAACAAAACGTAAACATGTACCATACGATCTTGCGCCAACAATAGTTTATCGGTCATAACTGTAGACTTGTATACAAACACTAAAAAACAAATACACGGTTTTAACATTTACCAAACCATTTATCGTGAGCTATATAAGCGAATTAATGTCTTAACTCGTTTATTCTTGAAAGAAAAAGTGGTTGTGTTGGGTCATTTTCACCAACAGGAAGTAAAATGTTTGTACAATGTATACAGTTATAAACGTTTAGTTATAGAGACGCACGTGCAAATCGTCTCGTCAATATTACATTCTTTTTGATTTTTATAACCTATGATTAGTGAATTGATTTATGTTTTATTGATTGGCGGCATTCAGAATATACTGAGAGCACTATAGAAGATTAAAAAAATGGTAGATCTAATCGGCATTTGTTTCTTTTGCTTGAATGTTTCGGAAACTTGTTCTCAGAGAGGCATGGAAACTCTGGTCTTGCTTGAGAGAGGGTCATTCAACCGTCGGTCAGTATTCCCTCCCCTTGCTTAATCCGGACTAGCGTTTGTTCCATCTAGACGTTTTGTAATATTTTACGCAGAATATCCCGTGCCACTCCAACGGCGGAAAATCACTTGATACTATTATAAGCAACAATACTCGCAGAAATTCTTCAACAATTCTTTTAACACGGTTGGGCATCAGGGGAGCTACCTCGAAAATGTGTTAACGTAAATTTGTTCCCATGCCACATCCGGGAATGTCGAGGTAGTGGAAATCTCAGTATTTTGACAAACGGACAAAGGTGAGCTCTCCCTTTTACTTGTTTTTTTCTTTCAAAGAGCGCATTACTTAAAAATATGGCGATGCAGTGCAATGCTACTATATTTTAGCAATGCATGAAGACCGAAAACCCCATTAAATAGTGGAAAATACGAGCAGGACAACATTAATTCTAGGACTGGTGAATTGCATTTTCGCCCTGTGTTGACATATCGGCAGGCATCTCCAGACAGATATTGTACTTTATTTTCAGTTTCTGACCACTATCACATGTTTTCATTCAACACGTAGTCAAATCGACTAGAATGACGCAAAAATTTCAGATGTTCTGGTCTCCTGAACAGATTAACTGCCCCAAAACTCGTTCGTGTTGTTCCCAGACCATCGAGGTAGCGGTAATCTATCGAGATAGTTCCCACGCGTCCCAAACATCTAGCCTTCTGATATATTGATGTGTTGATACACCTTAATGATTTTGGAGAGCGACCTAATGGCTAGTTGGCGAAAATCAGTTCCGCTAGTCACAGAACTGTGATGCACGTGCAATATCTAATTATTGCAGATTTTTGAGAACTTATTAAACAATGAGCAGGAACTGCCACAATCACAACATAAATTCCAACCTGAAACCCAACCTGAAACCCAAGTGGGAAACAACAAAAAATACATTTAAGTACCAATACAAAGAGAACATATTGTAAGCCGCGTTAGCATCCTTTTTTCCCAAAAGTTTGTCACTCAGTCACCAGAACTTAAAGGGGGAATGGCACTTAATAATCATGCAAATTTTCCGAGAACTTTGTACAAAATAAATATGTATTATGAAAATATGGCCTTTAAATTGCATCTATGCCAAATCTTAGCTTTCTATCTTGTGTATTGGCTAGGATGTCGACGGATTTAAAACCCCATATGTTCCATTATTGTAAATATTATCCCCGGGACAACAAATCATGGGGTTTTAAATCCGTCGACATCTAAGCCAATACACAAGGTAGAAAGCTAAGATTTGGCATATATGCAATTTAAAGACCATATTTTAATAAAATATATTTATTTTTTTGTACGAAGTTCTCGGAAAATTTGCAAGATGTTAAGTGTTATTCTGCCTTTAACTGAAAGTGTTTGGACACATAAAATGACTGAAAAGCATAAACATCCACAATTTAACTTATTTAATTTTTCAGCAACATCTACATCAAAACAAAACGCAGTACTGCTTTCCTTCAGCCAGAGACCTACACCTTAAAATCAAGTTAAAGTACTCACGGTGGGGATTATGCATGAAGGGACAGATAACGAATACGAACAAATTTGCCTCGCTTCAGGTAAGAAATTGTGCAATAATTTTCTTGTTTCTGCGTCAATTTTCAAGCGGCTTGTTGCTTGTACCCCGCATTACTGAGCTCTTTCCTCGGATATATGACTTGTTTGTAGAATCTTTGTACTTTGTCAAAAAATTGATCCCAACCGATCAGAAAAACGACAAACAATTCAGGTCATTTTTCTAGTCGGTTGGGATCGATTTTTGAGAAAAGTACAAGGAGTTTCCCGATAAGTAATACATCTGAGAAAAGGGCTCAGTAAGACGGAGTACATGCAACAAATAACATGGAAATTGACGCTAAAATAAGAAAGTTATTTCACAAATGCTTACCTGAAGCGTGGTTAATTTGGCCGTAGTCGTTACCATTTCGCTTTCTGGTCGGTTGGGACAATATTTTGGAAAAAGTACCACGAGTTATCTAATATGTCATACATCCGATGAAAGAGCTCGATAAGGCGGGGTACATGTAACAAACCTTTTGAAAATTGACGCACAAATAAGGAAGTTATTGCAAAAAATCTTACCAGAATTACGAGATTATTTTGTCCGTATTCGTTATCCGCCCCATCATGCACAATCCCCACCATGGCACTGATTCCGCCAAACCCAAATGTACCTGCAGAAAAGAGAAATTTATCATCTGTATTGTTCCTAGGTGGGTTTGTAGGCTATTTACGGAGGACTTAATTCAAGACAGGCCCTTCCGGCATTCTGGGAATTATGATTAATAGTTGTCTCTGTTCTTCATGAATCGGTTTCAGGTTGGAATTTATGTTGTGATTGCGTCAGTTCCTGCTCATTGTTTCATAAGCTCTCAAAAAATGCTATAATTAGATATTGCACGTGCATCACAGTTCTGTGACTAGCGGAACTGATTTTCGCCAACTAGCCATTAGGTCGCTGCCCAGAATCATTAAGATGTATCAACACATCAATATATCAGAAGGCTAGATGTTTGGGACGCGTGGGAACTATCTCGATAGATTACCGCTACCTCGATTGTCTGGGAACAACGCGAATGAGTTTTGGGACAGTTAATCTGTTCAGGAGACCAGAACATCTTAATTTTTTGCATCATTGTAGTCGATTTGACTACGTGTTGAATGAAAACATGTGATAGTGGTCAGAAACTGAAAATAAAGTACAATATCTGTCTGGAGATGCCTGCCGATATGTCAACACAGGGCGAAAATGCAATCCACCAGTCCTGGAATTAATGTTGTCCTGCTCGTATTTTCCACTATTTAATGGGGTTTTCGGTCTCCATGCATTGCTAAAACATAGTAGCATTGCACTGCATCGCCAGATTTTTAGGTAATGCGCTCTTTGAAAGAAAAAACAAATAAAAGGGAGAGCTCACCTTTGTCCGTTTGTCAAAATACGGGGATTTCCACTACCTCGACATTCCCGGATGTGGCGTGGGAACAAATTTACGTTAACACATTAACGAGGTAGCTCCCCTGATGCCCACCCGTGTTTAATACATAACGGAATTGAATTTGAGGACAGGGGAGGAGAATGTAAGGATTCCGTAGGAAATCTATAGTTCTGTCCTAGGTTTCCAGAAAAACCTTCGACTGGCTTTAAGATTAGGCTACATCGAATGCACATACATGTACTTTCTGGTGGCAAACGCGTAAACGGAAACACGACCCCTTTCCAAAACAAGACTCGATTTTGACGTCTTAAGAAAATAGGCTTGGGAAAGCATTGCAATAAAAGAAAAAAATGCTTTTAGACAGTATTTTCACCTTTTGCCTCAATATATTATGTGCTTTATTTTAGACCAATCCGGTCTTTCTCAACATATATTTTTCTCTGCATCAGCTTTCATGTTGGTCAATCCTAAAGGTTTGCTGTTTAGGACAGGATTACAACGGTAATTTGACGGGCCAGACACGTCAGAAAATATGGCTTCCTTTAATATGACAGACTGACATGCAAATGTAGTTAATAGACGTAAATCAAAAGAAATGTACAAGAAACCCTAGAGAGACAGACACACGTTAAACCCTGTCCCAAACGGCAACATTTTAGGGTGATCCACTTAGAAAACGACACAAATGACAAAATGGAAGTAATTACAGATTAATTTTGTGTATAATATGGCATAGAAAATATTGAGACAAAAGGAGAAACTGCTGGTTATCAGCAGTTTCTTCTTTTGTTTCAATGTTTTCCCAAGTCTTTTCTATTAGGGGTGTCGAAACCAGGTCTTTTTTGGGAAATGTATAACACTCTCGAGTAGTACTTATTTAGGTCCGGATACATAACGTCGCTGTTCGAAAAAAATCCGATTTTTTATGAATCTCATAATGGCAACATTACGGGTATTCTACCTTAAGGGGGAATGCTCCAGTTTTCCGGAACACTCGGACTTTACTGCAATAATTTAAATGTTTCGCACCAATATGTTTCGCTACCAGATTTTCAATAATATAACACATCATTACAATTTACCATTTTCGACGGTAAAAGTGTATTTATTATGCGAAACTGATTTTCTCAAGATGGAAATCGATTATTTAGAGCAAGACAGTCGTAAGTGTGTATGCAGTTACCACTGTTTTGCGTCATTTTATTCATGTGTAGTTGATAAAATTTGCTGTAATTCACTAATAAGTGAGCTGACCTATGAATTTTCTTTTTGAATTATTACCAGGACATGTTGCTTACTACAATGAGGGAGTTTTATCAAATTCTATTATGTAGAACTTGAAATATTTCCAAAAATATGCAAATTTTGACATAAAGCACTCCAGCTTCGTTGATCTAACCGAACACGTGAGCATGCTGTTTTATACATTTACGCATTTATAATAGCACATATGTTGGGTTTTCTGTTCGTAATAAAAGTAAGACGTTACTTTAAATCCGTTTTCGGGACTAAACGATGAATAAACAGCTTTTTATTAGCATTTTAGTGACCTTGGACAGGTGCAAGAAATTGTGCATTTTTTCGATGTAGGGTTATGTGATACGAATGCCAATAAAATTCAAACAAGATCGCTGACCACCCATTTTTATTTTATTTTTCAATTGGTAATAACATGTAATTTCAACATACAAAATATAAATAAATTCTATTATTGGGAAAAAATTTAGGAAACTGGAGCATTCCCCCTTAATTAAAAACAAATGATCTGTTCGCGTTTTGCCTTTTACGCAGGTGTCCATTTTTTATATTAGAAATACGGTTACTTTTGTGCAATACATTTTGCAATATGCACCACCATACAACATTTAATATAAACCATTAAATTCTATAAATCATTACATTACATTATCTGGTGGAATTTCAGAATATGTTTTCCGAAAAATGACCTTTGAACAGAAAAATATTTCACGGAAACGAACTTATAAAGTCTGAAGCTTTCGCGGAACTAACTTTGAACATTTTGCTTGCCAAATTTGATTATAACAAGTAATAAATATCTAGTAATATCCCATCTGCTTCATCATAGAATAACGACCTGTTGATTTGTCTGACTACATAAGATGTCTAGTAAAATATACTCAGTTCCAAAAGAAAGTGCGCACTTTTAAATTTTGAATATCTCGAAAAGTATACCATCTACCGCAGGGAAATTTTGTACGACACATCTCAAGACTATTGACAAACGATATATTGATGAAGAAATCACATAGCACGCACGAATTTTCGGCTTGATTGCGATTTTGCATTTTTAGTGTTTTACTTATGTCTCACGTGCTGGATGAGTTATCGATCAGAAATTACACTCGCTGTACACACTCCTTTTGGCATATCGTAGCATAAATTCACATGTTTATTACATTTGTACAGAGTGCATTAGCGTGAAACTAATTACAATTAACGTTGGTGAGCAAGATCGAGTCTGGTGAAAACAAAAACCTTTCGAAAATTTGAATTTGTACGGTATTTATGTTCTAATAGCTATTGGTCATTTGTATGGCATCTTTAAGGCAAACAAATTCGCTTTAGAACGTTATTTCACCGTTCGACGGCAATTCACTAGACTACTAACCTAGCAAATACAAACGTAAACGTACACGTAACGTCTACAAGAAAGTTCAAGCTTTAACGTGGAAATGGCATGGAAGGCCGGGCCAAACCCTACAACGGCATATAAGCTTGTAACTCTATCCACAGGAAAAGCTGTAAGGAGTGCAAGTCTCAACACCATCAACACCATAATGATCTGACTCTGTGTATACATGCAATGTGAGCAATTCTATCGATGTCTGTTTTGATGCCAAATTTCTTTAAGGTCTAATCTGAAGTACGATATCAGTTTTACTCCCTAAATTGCCATTAATTTTGTGAAAATAAAGGTAAAGGTAGAACGCAAAAGTGCACACTTTCTTTTGGAACTGAGTATATAAAACTGGAGAATAAAGAGCGTGTAAACCTTTCGAAACGACAAGAATATGGTGGTCAAATGAGAAAATAGATTCAGGTAGTAATATCGGGGTTGGTGAAGTTGTGATTAATGAACATTAAATCACAGGAATTATTGCGATAAAATTAGAAAGAAATGATTATCAGCATTTTCTTCTTTTGTCACAATGTTTTCCCAAGTTATTTCTACTAGAGACGTCAAAACTCTGTCTTGTTTAGGACAGGGAAGGGACATTTTATAGATATTCCTTTGAATTTTGACTTTTATTTTTATCAGAAATAGCATATTTTCTTATAATTTAATATAAGTTGATTTCATTGAAATCCGAGCGTTCTGATTGGTTGAATCTTTTTCATAACTCCATGAAAAAAAATTTGACGGGACTATTTTTCCTGTAAAACACACCACTTATCTTTCCTAAAAGTCTTGAAGTGAAACCCTGCATCTGAATCAGATTTTACTTAATGTAATAGCTATAGAAAAATACACAAATATGATGAGAATTTGAAAAAAAAAACCAGAAAAAAAACCAATGAACCAACAAAACATGAATGAATCATGCACATCCATGGGATACACTTGAACAGTTGAACTCGCTGCTGGAACCTGCCCACTGTAGAGAATGCATTACTGACGACCAGCATACCAGGCCTCTCCAGCACCAACTAGGTCTCCTATCGTTGTTATTCTCTTTGAATTGCAAATACTGGGCTTTTTTAAACGTTGACACGCCATGCTCTGGAGTATTATAACACAGTTTGAGTCCAGGCTCCACTACGGAAGAAGACAAGCCCTATTCAAAAATGCATTACAAATTAGATCTATCTGCAAAAATACAGAGTGTCCCCCCCCCCCCCCCAAAAAAAAAACCGGAACCCATTTTTGAAAGTACATTTCTCATGTATCAAGTATTATTTCTCCACCAAATTTACAAATGCAATAGCAATGACAGTTTTCTATTAGCAGTTAAAATTTGGTCGAAAAGTAATGATTAGTTTTGAAAATATTGACATTCAAATGAATATACCCGGAATACCATTTTAACACGATATAGATCTTTTCGTTTTGCAGCGCGCGCCTACACGCATTGAATAAATTGACGCTATACAATTGATTAATATATTCAATACAATACAAAAATGATTTTGAAACATTGTATTCAAAATATTGCATTTCCATTTCATCTTTTTGCTAATAAATAAACTGTTAATGCTGCGAGCAGCGATGTAACTAAAATGAATACAAACAAAATATCCAAGTGCATCACAGACTCATGAATAATGACCATAGGCACTTATCTTATTTCTGGCCAACATGCCGGTCACCGCTCAATTTAAAGTATTACGGGTTTCATTTGACCTGACACTGACCTTAATACAAAACACAAATAATACAAAATTCACCAAAAAGAATTAAATCATAGTCCACAGAAATGTATACTATGCAAGAAAATTAAGGCTGGATTAATTTTAGGAAACATACCAAGCTTGTAATTTATGAAAATAACAGTGAAAACTGCGCCATGTGAAATGAATCACATAATAAATTGAAATTAATTCAACCACCCTATGGACTCAGTTTGAACGTACAGAACGTGTACATATTAAATTTTGAGAAAATCGGTACATACATGTGCAACGATACAGAATTCAACAGGTGACCGTTAGTACGCTTTCACGAACAAACAAGACGCAAAAGTCAATATCGTGTCAGATCGGGTTTTTAGTGTCATTATTAATTTGCTTATAACTTTAGAACCGATGCATATTTTTAAGTGAAATTTGGAACTAAAATGCAAAAATAATGTATCTTCAGTACTGCTTATTCAAAATTTAGAGTTTTTGCTTACGCTTAAAAATATTTGACTTTGAATTAGGGTTCCGTTTTTTTGGGACACTCTGTAGATAAACATGAACAATTAACAGAGAACTAACCTCTATATCCTTTCATGATTTTTGTCCATTATCCAGTTTAAGCTAAACAGCAGTCTGATCAGGGTCAATATCACGCTATGGTACTTGTAAAATGCTAAATGTAATTGCCATTTCGTTAAACTCTTTTCCCAAACAAATCCAGGCTTTTGCGGTCAAAGCCATTGGGAGAAAAGAAGAAAATGTAGACATCCGGAATGTTTTAGATTGTTTCAGCATTCCTTGCAATCGCAGTGAAATGAAAACGATATATACTGACTCAGTCTGATGTTTTCGCAAACATTACAAGCTAAAGCTGCGTTATAAGACGCCGAGATTGACGTCAGAAACAAGGGACTGGGCGATTAGACTGATTAAAGCCGAAAGGATCTCTACGGATAAGGCGAGAATTCTCCCTAAAAGGCTGAGCTCGATGGGTCAATTCTCAAAACTAACAAATTGAGAAACAAAATTAAGCTTTATGGTTAAGTAGACAAATAAAGGAAATAAACACCGATTTTTATGTCATTTTAAAAGTTCTATAGGTGCAGATAACTCTTGATTTTAGTACCCTAAATGGTTTCGTTTTCTTACACTACCGGTATTCAAAGAGGTAAAATGAAGATTCTTTTATTTTTGTTTGCAATCTATTTTCTACAGATACAGGGATAAATGGTGTTGACATCATATGGCAGCTTTGGTTTTGTCCGTATTGCGCATGCGCACCATTGAAACAACTTTAAACGCGCACTTTCCCGCCAAAAACCGATGCATACCTACCTTCCCAAGGCTGGCTAACATCGTTCCCCCCCCCCCCCCCCCTTGACCCAGCTTCCCATTGACATATGTTGTGTAACTGGATCATAGGCCTCCTTGGTAAAAAGGATTTGCTGGGTCACGGGGGGAACGTACTTTTATACTAAAAATAGTACTCACATACCATATGCCATAATTTTGGCGTGAAGATTTCGCCTTTAAACTCGTTTCAATGATGCACATGCGTATTAAGGACAAATCGAAAAATGGTTTATGATTTCAACACCAATTGTCCTTACATTTACAGAAATTTTTTTGCTTATAAAACTAAAGAAAACTTAAATCTGGTTTAATGAATAACGGTGGGGTAAGAAAATGTAATTTTGGGGGTAGGTACAGAAACCAAGAGTTATCTGTCCTTGTCGAATCCTTTGATCGTACAAAATCAGTTTTCATATGATTTAGATATATATCTAACAATACAGTTCGAAATAATAATCAATTTGCATGTTTTGAAAAATGACTTTTCCATTTGAGCCTTTTAGGGAGATTTCTCGCCTTATCCGTAGAGGTCCTTTATATAAGACTTCTATAAGACATGTAGCTCGTACATTTAATTGTGCTCGTCAACCGTACCCAGAATTATAAGGAAACCCTTGTTTTGTTTGGCCTACCTCTACCAGCGAAACACGCGCTGTCGGCCCTAGTTTGCTAGCCCTAGTTTTCTAGTTTATTACATAATTTCATGTATTGCTTTAATTAAACTACGAGAAATAGGTATGATGATTTAGATTCCCGTAGACTGTACCTACCACGAGATTACAAGGATAATAAGTGAAGATTAAAATGTAATCTTCAAGGGTAATTAAAGTAGAATATCCGTAATGTGGCCATTTTGAGATTCAAAAACATCAGATTTTTTTGAGTGGAGTCGTTACGAATCCGACCTTATACGGGCGCGGTCGTAAACATTCGGCGGTGGAAATATTTCGACGTCGCCCAAACAATTCCAACGTCGTGCGAATCTCGTTAGGGGTAGACTACCTTAACGCTTTCCTAAACAAAACGTTATTCTGGCATCACTAACATAGGAAGATTTGGAGAATATTACCGCAAAATAAGAAAATGTTGATATAAAATGTTCACATTTTATATTTATTTTATTTTTCTATGTGATTTTGTACATATACCCTTCCTTTCTTAATATCATTTCGGCTATCCATTTTCAAGTTATTACAAACTAAATTATTTGACATTTGGGAAAAGTTTAATATGCAATCCATTTTCCTACGAAATATTCTTTGTCAGAAATTGTGAACCCATTCAAGTTTATTGCTTTATGATACAACTAAAAACGTGTTTATGTAAACTCTTTTCAAAAACCTGGTTTTGTCGCCCCTTTGTGGAGAAATATTGGTTGCAATATAGCGCAAGTTGTCGAGTAAGTGAAAGCGTAAATGGATGTATTGATGGACGGACGAACAGACAGACAATATTTCGCTCTCTTTCAGATAAGTACGAGTTCATACAGAAAAAAACGTCGCATTGTCGTTGAAATGCAATGTTGATATATATAATTACTGTATACTTTAACATGAAATGAATTTATTGATCGGTTGATTTTTATAGCTCCGAAGAAAAAAAATGCCGGAACTACTTTCGCTGTCAATTATTGTAAAACGCCGATATATTAATATGTCATTACTGTTGAAAATTAATTATGGTTGTGTTTGTTGTTAGTTTTTACTTAGGTTGCAGAATATTGAATTATACGAAATAAATATCATTTTATATTTCTATGTAGATACAACCAGAAAAATCTGATCACATTTTGTATAAACCACTTCGCGGATTCATACGATATGATTAGATTTTCTTCATACCAGCATGAAAAAAAAAAATGCTCACATTTCTTAGATTTATTAATTAGTTACAAAATGTATATTCTAACATTCTTGTCACTTATTTTACCAACATTTGTTTGTATATCTTTCTCTCTTCAGCCTCTTCTTCGTTTAAAAATTTCGCCGAGCCTGGATAGCTCAACTATGTGGACTAGTCCGAACGCCGAGGGTAAACCGGACCCCTCCCCCGCCTGACCACCTGGCGTAAAAAGGACCTACTGGTAACTGCATACGCACTTACAACTGTCTCGCTCTAAATAATCGATCACCATCTTGGGGTAAATAAGTTTCCAATAATATACGCTTTTACCTTCGAAAATGGTAAATTGTAATGACGTGTTATAGTGTTCCGAAAAACTGGAGCATTCCCCCTTAAAAAGTATTTCGTATTGCATTAGGGGAGAATACCCGTAATGTAGCCATTTATAAAACATCGGACTTTTTCGAGCGTCGTCGTTACGTATCCGAACTTATTCGGGCGCGGCCGTAAACATTCGGCGATGGAAAGTTCCGACGTCGGGCGAATCTCATTAGGGGTAAACTATGGATTCTCACCAACCCGTGTATACGCACCATAATGAGATCTGTATTGTTTTCTGAAACTGAAACTGAAACTGTTTGATTTACTTAAACGCCTAATTTTACGCAAAGCATATTCACTGGCGTTGTACAAAAGTAAAGTGTGCTAAAAAAATGTAAAAGGATACATAAAGGATACGCATGCAGCATTACTCGCGTTCAGTTGAACAGAGCGTCGAAGTCTTTAAAGGGACATTTCATTCCGATTTCATTTTTTTAAAGTATGTCTTGATGCCAAGATTTGTTATTCTAATGAGTATAAATACTATTGGTTTTTTGAAGTTGTTGCCAATAAGCGAGAAACACACATTTAAAGTTGAGACATAATCGATAAATTGCATATAAATCCGAACTGTTGTCCACAACAATTTGTTCAATTTTAACACAAAAATATAAATTTCTCGTAAACGGCGCAATATTTTGGCTCGAAATTTTCAGAATTTTCATAAGGAAATATGCTCTTTCAGATAAAAATAATAGTAAAATTTATGACAAAAATTTCTGAAATGTCACTTTAAAAAACAGGGTTTTCAAGCCTTTCTTGAAAGAATCAATGGTGCTGGATTGTCGTAGGTCCTGTGGGAGCCTGTTCCATAGTTTTGGGCCTGCTGTTTTAAAACCCCTGTCACCGAATGTTTTGCGTTTGTTGAATGGTATACTGTAACAACCTGCAGATGAGCTAGTGGATCTCAAATTTCGCTTTGGCGGCAGTTGTTCGGTAAACAACTCGGTCAAATAAGTCGGAGCGCGTCCCTTGGAACAGTTGACCATGACAGTTAGAATTTTGAATTCAATCCTTGCTTTGATAGGGAGCCAATGTAGGTCATAGAGTGCTTGTTTACTACTGTCATATTTGTTTCGCCTTAAAACGAGCTTTGCACACATGTTTTGAATCCTTTGCATTTTTCGTATGACGGTTTGAGAAGCAGCATAGAGAATCCCATTACAATAGTCTAAGTGAGAGATCACAAGCGATAGAACGAGAGTTTCTGTTGCGTCTTCAGTAAGATATTTTCGTATGCTTTTTATTCTTAGATAGTTGAACATTGCAGTTTGGCATTTTTTCTTAACATGTTCGCTGAAAGTTAAATGTTCGTCTAGGAACGCACCTAGACATCTTATGCACTTAACAGACTTGACATGGTCACCAGCAATATTGATTTCATTTGTTGTACACTTTTTTAGTTGTTGTTTGCTTCCGAAAGTTATGAATTCAGTTTTTGAAGTGTTCATTTTTAGTTTATTTTGTTTCATCCAGTCATTAATTGTCACAGCACAGCTTTCTAATTCTTCTATGGCTATTCTCTCGCTGTCTGCAGACGGTTTGAATGATTTTGTCGCAATATGGTCGTCCGCGAAACCGTAAACGGATATAGATTTTGGGATGACGTCAAACAAAGTTCAGGCGTACGTAAGGTATAACCATGGACCTAAACAGCTTTCCTGAGGAACACTACAGTTCAAATTGCGTGGAGTTGAAATGGCCGATTCTACATTAACACTACAGCTCCGAGGCCTTAGATACGAGTCAATCCAGTCAATTGCTTTTCCACAGAGTTCATATTTAGACTGCAGCACTTTAATCAAAATGTCGTGATCTACGGTGTCAAACGCAGCACTAAGGTCAAGCGCTAAAAGCGCACTGACCTGTTGATTTTCCCTGCAATCTAAAAGATCGCTAACCAACCTTAAAAGTGCTGTCTCGCACGAATGACACTGTCTGTACGCAGATTGATTCTTTGGGAGAAGTTTGTGGTCATCCACATGCTCATTGAGTCTGAGAAAAGCTGATTTTTCAATTAGCTTTGAAAGAAATGATAGATTGCTTACAGGACGGTAGTTTGAAAGCACAAGTTCGAGTCCAACTTTTTTCAGCAGGGGTCTCACTACCGCGTGTTTCCAGTTTTTTGGGAAGATTCCTTGGCTAAGCGACAGATTCACTAATTTCGTAATGGACGGTAATAATTCATCTATGTGATTTTTTTAGTATTTTTGTTGGAAGTTTGTCAAGTTCGCACGATTTTGTTTTCAGTTCATTAATGAGTTTCTTAACTTCGTCGCATGTAAGATGACGGAAGAAACCGAAAGCAGGACATTCCTTGTTGTTCGGTGTATAGCTTGCATAGTCTTTGAGAGATTCGCGGATTTTTCCAATTTTGCCTAAGAAAAAGTCAGCAAATGTTTCAGCCAACGAGGAGTCACTTTCACCAGATGGTAAGGGGTTTTCTGTTTTTGTCCCTGTGAGTTCAGAAACTAACTTGTATAGTTGCTTAGAGTCACCTTTCGAACTGAGTACTTTTTCACTAAGAACGGATCGTTTTTCATTACAGATAGTATAATGGTATTTCAGACGAAGCTGTTTGACAAATTCTAGTTGATTCGGTTCTCCATATTTTCGCAACACTCGTTCTGCTTTTCGAAGTGATTGTTTCATTTTAAGTATTTCATCGTTAAACCAAGCTTTTGGTGGTCGACACGTGATGGTTTTTTGTGTTAAGGGGGCATGTTTCTTCAGGATAGATTCTAGTTCCGATTCGAATTGTTCGACGAACAGATCAACATGATCAGTTTCAATTTCTATTGCCCCGAGGTCTTTTGAGATATCGTCAGAGTCAATTTGTTTTAGGTTACGAAATTCAATTCTTTTACTTATCACATCTTCTTTCTGAATGTTAAATATTGACTTGAAACAAATAAACCAGGTTCGCATGATATAATTTGGGCCTGGGTAGCTTGGCCCCCGCCCCTATTCTACACCAAAAAAGGCGAAAAATTAATTTGACCAAAACACATTAAACTTTGGTTTTTCTTTTCATTTAACAGTAGGCGTAACATTTACAGACATTGTTTTGAATTTTGGGGGACTGTGGAAAAAGATTTCAGGTGGGGGCCAAGCTACCCAGGCCTGGGTAGCTTGGCCCCCGCCCCTATTCTACGCCAAAAAAGGCGAAAAATTAATTTGACCAAAACACATTGAACTTTGGTTTTTCTTTTTATTTAACAGTAGGCGTAACATTTACAGACATTGTTTTGTAATTTGGGGGACTCTGGAAAAAAGATTTTAGGTGGGGGCCAAGCTACCCAGGCCTGGGTAGCTTGGCCCCCGCCCTTATTCCAAGCCAAAAAAGGCGAAAAATTAATTTGACCAAAACACATTAAACTTTGGTTTTTCTTTTCATTTAACAGTAGGAGTAACATTTACAGACATTGTTTTGTATTTCGGGGGACTGTGGAAAAAGATTTTAGGTGGGGGCCAAGCTACCCAGGCCTGGGTAGCGTGGCCCCCGCACCTATTCTAAGCCATAAAAGGAGAAAAATTAATTTGACCAAAACACATTAAACTTTGGTTTTTCTTTTCATTTAACAGTAGGCGTAACATTTACAGACATTGTTTTGAATTTTGGGGGACTCTGGAAAAAGATTTAAGGTGGGGGCCAAGCTACCCAGGCCTGGGTAGCTTGGCCCCCGCCCCTATTCTAAGCCAAAAAAGGCGAAAAATTAATCTGACCAAAACACATTAAACTTTAGTTTTTATTTTCATTTATCAGTAAGCGTAACATTTACAGACATTGTTTTGTATTTTGGGGGACTGTGGAAAAAGATTTAAGGTGGGGGCCAAGCTACCCAGGCCTGGGTAGCTTGACCCCCGCCCCTATTCTACGCCAAGAAAGGCGAAAAATTAATTTGATCAAAACACATTAAACTTTGGTTTTTCTTTTCATTTAACAGTAGGAGTAACATTTACAGACATTGTTTTGTATTTCGGGGGACTGTGGAAAAAGATTTTAGGTGGGGGCCAAGCTACCCAGGCCTGGGTAGCTTGGCCCCCGCCCCTATTCTAAGCCAAAAAAGGCGAAAAATTAATTTGACCAAAACACATTAAACTTTGGTTTTTCTTTTCATTTAACTGTAGGCGTAACATTTACAGACATTGTTTTGTAATTTGAGGGACTCTGGAAAAAGATTTCAGGTGGGGGCCAAGCTACCCAGGGTGGGGGCCAAGCTACCCGCGGGTAGCTTCGCCCCCGGGGGCCAAGCTGCCCAGGGGGGCCAAGATAAACTGTTACACCGGAACAAACTGGCTGGGCGTAGAAAAAGTCGGAGATCTGTACATAGATGCCGACAACAGTTAAAGACTTGCTTTTCAAAATGAGTTCCCAGATGCCATATTCAAAAGTATTTGTGGTTCCAAAAGAGAGTCTGCGCAAATTTATTCCAGAGCGACACGTTAAAGCGATGCCGCCTCCGATTCTCTGTTTTCTGTTAGCCACGCTGATTTTATAACCATTTTGATTCAAGTCCGACGTTTCAAATTGGAACTGCTTGTCGTCCGAATAACACGTTTCTGTGAGTAATGCGAAATCAGCATTTTCATCCCTAATTATTTGGCCTACAAATTCACTTTTACCGACTAGGGATCTGCAGTAAATTGTTAGGCATTTTATCTTATCTTTGATTTTATTCAGCACAACGGTATTGTCAGGTTTGATTTGGATCAGGTTTTCCATGTGAACGCCAGAATTTTTTATGTTGTTTCTCTTTTTGGGATGGCCTGACCTTCTACCTCTATATGTTAAAAGATCAAGTTCCTTCAGTACCGTTAGTGTTTTTGATTAGGTAAAATAGCCCCTCTGGGCATATGTCTAAAACCCACTAACTGTTCCCTACTGTATTGTATCACGGTAGGGTGTGAATACTCCATTGTTTGTGATTTTCTATCCACATGAAATATAGAGTTCAATCGAGTAAAACTCAGATCTTTCTCAAATTTCAATTGTTTTTCATCAAAATAAATGAGTATTCCAATTACAATTCCATAAAATAAATAGCACATCATCTAGGGCACACATTCATATAAGTCTATGATAAAAATCCAGAGTTTCTATGCACAAATAACAGTGAAATAATCCAATTTATTGAGAGCACACAAATTTGCAGCCTAACAAGTGGCGCATGCGCAGAAGGGTTTCTAACAGTTTCGTCATTAGCTTTTAAAATCAAATTATGTGTTGACAAATTTGATCATTGTAAGAGTGCATTTTCCACAAACAATTTTCTAAACTACTATGATATGGGCTCTTTGTCCCAGGCCCTGGTTCCTCGAAAAAACTTGAGTACATACTCATGAGCACATGCGCATCTTCAAAGGAATACTCTCCAACGGCTGAAGTTCACATGTATTTCGCGTGATTTGAGAACGGTTGAGCCTGAGAACGTACTTAAGTATTAACGAGAAACCGTGGCAAGATCTATTCTTATTTATATTTGGTAATCTGGAGAGACAATATTTGTATTTGGTATTCTAGAGATACTAATAAGTAGTTCTGTCAGACAGTTTGTCTACTCATATGTCATCGTGTTGCTTTAAAAAAACTTACACTTTTCAGAAAGAATGATACAAAAATATATACTTTTTTCTCACATGGGAACGATTTCATCAAGTTAATCGTTACGTTATTTCGGACAAATAAATAGTACTTCGGTGGTGTTGTTATAGAATATTGTAATTACGGCTTGATTCCGTTGTTCACTCGTAAATAAATCTTGAATATCGGTAGTTTATCGTAGAGCCCTATTTATTATACCTTTTTTTTCAGAAATCTCCTCGCTGGACATTTCCCTTTTGCATCTTACCTGCTGAGCTATGTATTCAAGCCAAACTGAGCGTTTTCAAACACCGCAGAAACGGCCATATTCAATCACAATCTTCAAAGTTCTTCTTATTCTTATTCTCTTCTGCTACAAATAAGGAGGAGGTTAATAATTACATTTGATTTTTTTCAACGATCATTCACCAGTGATAGCTCTGACACGTGTGCAACTGTAACACATTGTCACTGCTTAACCCTGCAACTATCTACTTGACCGCGCAATGTGTATTCCTTCCCTTAGCCATTCCCTGGATACAATGTTTGCGCTTTACACCTTCCTTTATTTTGACGCCTTTTGGACCCCATAAAATATGTGTTTGGAAAACATGGTAGAAAATGAAGAAATAGTTGTGACAAGCAAGTTATTCATTTCCTAAATTTTTTTCCTAGAAAGACCAAACAATATAACGATTTCGTTGCTTGAAATTGGCGTCTGGTAATAGGTTTAGGATCTATTCTGCATTCACTTTATCTTTATGTTTTTTAAACTCCTGTGTTAAAGGCTCTTCCAAACGACAATATCTTGGAGTAGTTTGAATTAGAAAGAGTTGCAGACGACGAAACGGGTGAAAATAAAGATGAAATCATGTTACGTACAATGAAGAACAGAAAATATTGGGACAAAGAAGAAAGGTCCGGTTATCTTTGTATGTTTCATTATTTACTTCATAACAATGTCTTGTTTGGAAAAGGATGAATGATTAGAGGCTATAGAGTAAAGAAATTGTGATTTTAAAAAATGTTGTTCAAATTAAAATCATCGTCTTAAATTTGCCGATTTCTAGAATTTTAACACTTTAAAACGCATACTGGTCTTAGACTGGTCATTTGAACCAATGAACAAGTGCATTCTGATTAATTGAAATATGTTTGCGAATCAGACTTCAGTTAAGCCTCTACACCTGGGTCCATACTTGCTATTATTCTGATTTGAATAAAAAAATCTAACATGTTGATTTAAAGCAAGAATAGCTGTAAAAAATCTGCCAATTTGCCACATAAAGGTTTACAGTATTAAAGTATGAGCGAAAAGATGCAGAAAGACCATGCCCCGGTTTCTCGAAAAAACTTAAGTACGTTCTCATGCTCAAATCTGAGCACCGTGCTCAAATCGCACGAAATCCACGTGAACTTCAATCGAATACCCTTCAACGTTGGAGAGTATCCCTTTGAAGTTGAGCATGTTCTCATGAGAATATACTCAAGTTTTTTCGGGAAACCGGGACCATGTTTCAAGCGAGTAACCATGCGCTGTTTACCCACAATAAGCACTGAAAAGTTTGCAGGGTGTTTACAATTGTGTCTATATATATATATACTTAGTACATTTAAAAACGCAGAGTTTTCAAAGCCTTAAATCAAGATGTTATAAGATGATATAAGAAATAAAAATAATTGTTATGAATCTCCCACAAGTTTTTAAACGTGAATAGAAAAGGTTAGAGTTAGTATTTTTGGATCATTTTACGGCGCCATAGCCAACGGATTAAACACGTTGGCGCTGCGTAAATTTGATTCACATGAAATCCGAGTTAAATTGCAACATGTTTATAAAGTTTATCTATAGGGACACTATAAAAACACGTTTTATCTAAATATTCTCAATTCTATAAGTGTGTCCCGTCTTCTTTAAAATGTAAGGAACCAAACTTTTGGAACGCATTTGCTTGGTTTTTCAAACTCGGACATTTCATGGCACGTAGGATGCCATAACTTATTAATATCACGACAAACGACACGAGGGCTAGGCCACATACTGTGGTTACACACTACTGGCCTGTTATGTACCCTATAGAACATGCTTGGAATGACCCGAAGAGTTGCGTGTATTCACGTACCCCACCACCTAAAAGGTTGCAAAAACTTCGTATTCCTGTTAATCAAGAGCGGAACAAAATGCCACAAGAGGTTTCATTGCGAGAAAAGTCCGTTCTATGCGACGACGATGTAAGACTTTAATTCAAACTTTAGGTGGGCACACTTTTTATTAGTTGATTTGACCTATCTCAATTAAAAATAATCAAATTTTATTCCGACGTGTATTTAAAGCATCTTCTACCTTTAGAGTTTATGGAATTGGATAAATCAACGAAAATAAACCCGCATTGCGTAGCCTTTGCTTGTCATTTCCATCCTTTAAGAGAACGAAGTATCTCTGCGGAACTAAATGTACTCAGTATAGATATATTTCGGGTACCTGCAAAAGCCGTGAATATTCGTTTTTAGTCGGGTGATCATGTGATACACATGTATCTAATAAAAGTGACACGCCACGCTAAAAGGGACCTTATGGGAAGTTCATAAAACCAAATTATGAGAAACGACTCATACTAAGCAGACGTAAACTAGATGTCGCATTTAGAAAATGAACATATGGTAAGATAGAGAAAATATTTAAGACCCAGAAAATTACCTACGAGTACTGAGTTTCGAATCTTGTCAGTCTGCGCAGTCCGCACAGGCTGGATATTGTCTATACCGCCATACTTTGCAGAAGATCCCTCTTTAGTGCGACGGGTAAAAATTTTGAAACATTCTGATTTTCGTGGGATTTCAGCACGTGCCTGGTTACGAATAAATGTTCAACTCTTTCCCAAAATGACAAAAAATAAAACTGTTCTCAATTAAAATCGTTGGAAGACTGCATAACCAATGGCATTGGAAATGTGAATTATTTACGATATGACATAGAAATTATTTAGGTAAAAGGAGAGACTGACAACAAATAGCATTCCTTACTTATGTCCCAATGTTTCCTGTGTTTTTGCAAAAAGGAAGTCCAAAGCAGGTCTTGAATGGGAAAGGGTTAACCAGCTTAAGTTGTTTAATAGTCATTCCTCACTCTTTCTAAAACGGCAGTAAGTTGGATATTCTATTTTGAAAGTTTTAAAGACGACAAACTATGCATGTTAAGATGGCATTTGTTTAATAAAATAAAACTGAGAAAATATCTAAGCAAATGGAGGAATTGCTTGTTATCTAGATTTTCTCCTATTACCTGAATGTGTTGTCAATCCCTTTTAACGATGACATCAAACCAAGGTTATGATTGGGAAAGGGTCAGTTAGATTCTGCTTGACACGTCATGCTAAAAGCGTGCTTCTGTGAGCCAGATCACATTTAGCAAGCGCAAACGATATCCGTATTTAGAAAATAATAGATCTATATAGGCCGTGTGTGATAGGAAAACATGTAAATCTAGAGTATCAACTTAGTGTCAACCGTTTCGATCCTGATCAGTCTGTGATTTCTGCGCAGACTGTTTAGGGTTGCTACACACTTCCAAAAAAGTCTCATTTAAAGAGACATCTCACATTTTAAATGTTTACTGTTTATTCCCTGACGTCATTCCATTCGATTTAAAAAATAGATTCCGTACACGGTCGCTTTTAACCGCCCAGGACTCGGATAATTCCGACTCGCCCTTGACATTGTAAACATGACATACATGTACTGACATACATTGCAAGAAAAGGAAAATGTACCAATGTACCATACTTTCACTGGTTTTATTGGTTTTGTGCAGTTGGAATAGGCTTTGTTCATATCATCAGATATTAAGAACTCGGTAACAGAAAAACTTCAATCGTGACAGCTATTCGGACTTTAATGTAAAATCCAGTAAAGGGTAAGATTTTCCTTTTCCCAAACAGTCTTGCATTTTGGATTCACATCGAGAGTGTGCATTCAACTTTTTCATCACCTATGCGCGTTTGCCTACGCATTAATTAACCATTTTCCAAACGATGACGCCTTTTTACTCGCTTCATAGAAAATGCTTGAAAAACATCGAATAAAGAATGGGACAATTTTGCAAATCAGCATTTTGTCCTTTTGTCGCAAAATTTTCTAGGCTATATTACACACAATTTATTTCTATCACCGTCATATTCTGTCCTCCACAACAACTTTCAATTTGAAACGTTCTATGTTTTGCTGTTTGACTACAGTAGGTGTTAGATAAAATATGTTCAAAAAGTACAAAAAGAGTTCACAGAAAAAATGGTAATGTTAAAGGGTTTGAACCCGCGACGTACGTGGCTGTAGTCAACGCACTAAATGTTTGGATGGTATTCTCTAAGCAGTTTGGTTCCCTGTCGTACTATGTATTTTTGTACGTCAGGCACACTCTAAAAATGACATCCGCCTGTGTAGCGATTTCACCACAAAGGTAAAAACCAAAGTTTGTTAATTTTGACTGAGTAAGACCGAGTAAAATTGTTACTGCTAGTGTTAAAATATACCTAAAACTAGCTACTTAATAAAGGTCATATCTTTCATCTCAAAATTAACAAACTTTGCTCTTTACACTTGAAGAAAAATTAAAATACAGGAGGTCGCAATGGTTACTATGTGCCTGACCCAATAACGCAGTACTAGTGGTAGCTAAACCAGACTATACTTCCATGTGCATCCCCAGCATCAAAGATATCAAATAATTATGCCCCCTTTCGAAGAAAATGGGGGCTATATTGTTTTGCAAGTGTCGGTCGGTCGGTATGTCGGTCGGTATGTCAGTCGGTAGGTCGGTCGGTCGGTCTGTCCGTAGACCAAAGCTTGTCCGGCGCATAACTCGAAAAGTATTAAAGATAGAATCACGAAACTTCACAGGTGGATAGATCTCATTATGGAGAGGTGCAGTGCACAAGAACCGTAACTCTGCCGATCAAGTTTTTGAGTTATTGCCCTTTGTTGATTTTATAACTTGATTCTTGTCCGGAGCATAACTCAAAAAGGATGTGAGGTAGAATCATGATACTTCACAGGTGGATAGATCTCATTAAGGAAAGGTGCGGTGCACAAGAACCTTAACTCTGCCGATCAAATTTTTTTAGTTATTGCCCTTAGTTGATTTTATAAATTGATTCTTGTCCGGAGCATAACTCAAAAGTATGTCAGGTG
This sequence comes from Fragum sueziense, assembly GCA_963680895.1. Taxonomy (NCBI): domain Eukaryota; kingdom Metazoa; phylum Mollusca; class Bivalvia; order Cardiida; family Cardiidae; genus Fragum; species Fragum sueziense. Next base: position 11,982,628 of record OY804598.1, read on the forward strand.
GAATCATGATACTTCACATGTGGATAGATCTCATTAAGGAGAGGTGCAGTGCACAAGAACCGTAACTCTGCCGATAAAATATTTTGAGTTATTGCCCTTTGTTGATTTTAAAACTTGATTCTTGTCCGGAGCACAACTCAAAAAGTATGTTAGGTAGAATCATGAAACTTTACAGGTGGATAGATCTCATTATGGAGAGGTGCGGTGCACAAGAACCGTAACTCTGCTGATCATATGTTTGGAGTTATTGCGCTTTGTTGATTTTTAAACTTGATTCTTGTCCGGAACATAACTCAAAAAGTATGTAAGGTAGAATCAAGAAACTTTACAGGAGGATAGATCTCATCATGGAGAGGTGCAGTGCACAATAACCCTAACTCTGCCGATAAAATATTTTGAGTTATCGCCCTTTTCAAAAACTATGTAAGGTAGAATCATGAAACTTTACAGGTGAATAGATCTCATTATGGAGAGGTGCAGTACACAAGAACCGTAACTCTGCTGATCATACTTTTGGAGTTATTGCCCTTTGTTGATTTTCAAACTTAATTCTTGACCGGAGCATAACTCAAAAAATATGTAAGGTAGAATCATGAAACTTTACAGGAGGATAAATCTCATCATGGAGAGGTGCAGTGCATAAGAACCGTAACTCTACCGATCAAATATTTTGAGTTATTGCCCTTTGTTGATTTTAAATTGATTCTTGTCCGGAGCACAACTCAAAAAGTATGTAAGGTAGAATCATGAAACTTTACAGGTGGATAGATCTCAATATGGAGAGGTGCAATGCACAAGAACCATAACCTTGCCGATCAACTTCTTAGAGTTATTGTCCTTTGTAGATTTTTACACTTAATTCTTAACCTTGCCTATATCTCATGTATTTTTACACATACAGCCTTGATATCTCACACATAGATACCTCCTATCAACATCATTCACAATTGACCATGATCTTGGACCTTGTGACCTTGACATTGGAGTTTGACCTACTTTAAAAAAATAAACCGGGCATATATCTCATGACCTATTACACATACAGCCTTGATATTTCACACATGGCACCTCTTACCAAGACCTTTCAGAATTAGATAGATTTATTTGGTAAACAATGATGACAATACATGGTACATGTTATAAAACATAATGGTAAAAAATATCACAGTATGTTATATAACCCATGTCTGCCCCATCCAAACCTGGGTTGCACAAAAAAGAGATCCGTGATCTCTTATTTCCATTGTGGTCCCATGTCTGGATGTGGCTGACACAGAGTGGCATATCAAACATTACTAAATTGAGTTATTAAATTAAATCAAGTTATCACAATTAAAATGACTAAATTAAGTTGTCACAAATAAAATGAACATGGCTTTAAAGTGACATTTCAGAATTTTTTGTCATAAATTTTACTTTTATTTCTATCTGAAAGACCATATTTCCTTATGGAAATTCTGAAAATTTCAAGCCAAAATATTGCGCCGTTTACGAGAAATTTATATTTTTGTGTTAATATTGAACAAAATTATTTTAATTGTTGTGGACAACAGTTCGGATTTATATGCAATTTATCGATTATGTCTCAACTTTAAATGCGTGTTTTTCGCTTATTGGCAATATCACAGATAAAGAGATTGTACAAATTATTGTTATAAAGACTCCAGTAGATATTTGCGGACACTGGCTTTGAACGTAGAAATGGACGATTAATTTTTTTATTGTCGTTGGTAAGCGGTTTCAAAGGCTGCAACCCATATAAGAAAAAGACTTTCTTCCATGAGTCCCTACCTTTGGAACAGCAAAACAGCCATTTTTGCTAAATCTAGTACAATAAGAATGTGATGTGGCTGCTTCTATAAATTGTTCTGACAAATATTAAAGCAAGAATAGCTGTAAAAAATCTGCCAATTTGCCACATAGAGGTTTACAGTATTAAAGTATGAGCGAAAAGATGCAGAAAGACCATGCCCCGGTTTCTCGAAAAAACTTAAGTACGTTCTCATGCTCAAATCTGAGCACCGTGCTCAAATCGCACGAAATCCACGTGAACTTCAATCGAATACCCTTCAACGTTGGAGAGTATCCCTTTGAAGTTGAGCATGTTCTCATGAGAATATATATACTCAAGTTTTTTTGGGAAACCGGGACCATGTTTCAAGCGAGTAACCATGCGCTGTTTACCCACAATAAGCACTGAAAAGTTTGCAGGGTGTTTACAATTGTGTCTATATATATATATATACTTAGTACATTTAAAAACGCAGAGTTTTCAAAGCCTTAAATCAAGATGTTATAAGATGATATAAGAAATAAAAATAATTGTTATGAATCTCCCACAAGTTTTTAAACGTGAATAGAAAAGATTAGAGTTAGTATTTTTGGATCATTTTACGGCGCCATAGCCAACGGATTAAACACGTTGGCGCTGCGTAAATTTGATTCACATGGAATCCGAGTTAAATTGCAACATGTTTATAAAGTTTATCTATAGGGACACTATAAAAACACGTTTTATCTAAATATTCTCAATTCTATAAGTGTGTCCCGTCTTCTTTAAAATGTAAGGAACCAAACTTTTGGAACGCATTTGCTTGGTTTTTCAAACTCGGACATTTCATGGCACGTAGGATGCCATAACTTATTAATATCACGACAAACGACACGAGGGCTAGGCCACATACTGTGGTTACACACTACTGGCCTGTTATGTACCCTATAGAACATGCTTGGAATGACCCGAAGAGTTGCGTGTATTCACGTACCCCACCACCTAAAAGGTTGCAAAAACTTAATATTCCTGTTAATCAAGAGCGGAACAAAATGCCACAAGAGGTTTCATTGCGAGAAAAGTCCGTTCTATGCGACGACGATGTAAGACTTTAATTCAAACTTTAGGTGGGCACACTTTTTATTAGTTGATTTGACCTATCTCAATTAAAAATAATCAAATTTTATTCCGACGTGTATTTAAAGCATCTTCTACCTTTAGAGTTTATGGAATTGGATAAATCAACGAAAATAAACCCGCATTGCGTAGCCTTTGCTTGTCATTTCCATCCTTTAAGAGAACGAAGTATCTCTGCGGAACTAAATGTACTCAGTATAGATATATTTCGGGTACCTGCAAAAGCCGTGAATATTCGTTTTTAGTCGGGTGATCATGTGATACACATGTATCTAATAAAAGTGACACGCCACGCTAAAAGGGACCTTATGGGAAGTTCATAAAACCAAATTATGAGAAACGACTCATACTAAGCAGACGTAAACTAGATGTCGCATTTAGAAAATGAACATATGGTAAGATAGAGAAAATATTTAAGACCCAGAAAATTACCTACGAGTACTGAGTTTCGAATCTTGTCAGTCTGCGCAGTCCGCACAGGCTGGATATTGTCTATACCGCCATACTTTGCAGAAGATCCCTCTTTAGTGCGACGGGTAAAAATTTTGAAACATTCTGATTTTCGTGGGATTTCAGCACGTGCCTGGTTACGAATAAATGTTCAACTCTTTCCCAAAATGACAAAAAATAAAACTGTTCTCAATTAAAATCGTTGGAAGACTGCATAACCAATGGCATTGGAAATGTGAATTATTTACGATATGACATAGAAATTATTTAGGTAAAAGGAGAGACTGACAACAAATAGCATTCCTTACTTATGTCCCAATGTTTCCTGTGTTTTTGCAAAAAGGAAGTCCAAAGCAGGTCTTGAATGGGAAAGGGTTAACCAGCTTAAGTTGTTTAATAGTCATGCCTCACTCTTTCTAAAACGGCAGTAAGTTGGATATTCTATTTTGAAAGTTTTAAAGACGACAAACTATGCATGTTAAGATGGCATTTGTTTAATTAAATAAAACTGAGAAAATATCTAAGAAAATGGAGGAATTGCTTGTTATCTAGATTTTCTCCTATTACCTGAATGTGTTGTCAATCCCTTTTAACGATGACATCAAACCAAGGTTATGATTGGGAAAGGGTCAGTTAGATTCTGCTTGACACGTCATGCTAAAAGCGTGCTTCTGTGAGGTCAACAGAAGACCTTATTTCGAGAGCCAGATCACATTTAGCAAGCGCAAACGATATCCGTATTTAGAAAATAATAGATCTATATAGGCCATGTGTGATAGGAAAACATGTAAATCTAGAGTATCAACTTAGTGTCAACCGTTTCGATCCTGATCAGTCTGTGATTTCCGCGCAGACTGTTTAGGGTTGCTACACACTTCCAAAAAAGTCTCATTTAAAGAGACATCTCACATTTTAAATGTTTACTGTTTATTCCCTGACGTCATTCCATTCGATTTAAAAAATAGATTCCGTACACGGTCGCTTTTAACCGCCCAGGACTCGGATAATTCCGACTCGCCCTTGACATTGTAAACATGACATACATGTACTGACATACATTGCAAGAAAAGGAAAATGTACCAATGTACCATACTTTCACTGGTTTTATTGGTTTTGTGCAGTTGGAATAGGCTTTGTTCATATCATCAGATATTAAGAACTCGGTAACAGAAAAACTTCAATCGTGACAGCTATTCGGACTTTAATGTAAAATCCAGTAAAGGGTAAGATTTTCCTTTTCCCAAACAGTCTTGCATTTTGGATTCACATCGAGAGTGTGCATTCAACTTTTTCATCACCTATGCGCGTTTGCCTACGCATTAATTAACCATTTTCCAAACGGTGACGCCTTTTTACTCGCTTCATAGAAAATGCTTGAAAAACATCGAATAAAGAATGGGGCAATTTTGCAAATCAGCATTTTGTCCTTTTGTCGCAAAATTTTCTAGGCTATATTACACACAATTTATTTCTATCACCGTCATATTCTGTCCTCCACAACAACTTTCAATTTGAAACGTTCTATGTTTTGCTGTTTGACTACAGTAGGTGTTAGATAAAATATGATCAAAAAGTACAAAAAGAGTTCACAGAAAAAATGGTAATGTTAAAGGGTTTGAACCCGCGACGTACGTGGCTGTAGTCAACGCACTAAATGTTTGGATGGTATTCTCTAAGCAGTTTGGTTCCCTGCCGTACTATGTATTTTTGTACGTCAGGCACACTCTAAAAATGACATCCGCCTGTGTAGCGATTTCACCACAAAGGTAAAAACCAAAGTTTGTTAATTTTGACTGAGTAAGACCGAGTAAAATTGTTACTGCTAGTGTTAAAATATACCTAAAACTAGCTACTTCATAAAGGTCATATCTTTCATCTCAAAATTAACAAACTTTGCTCTTTACACTTGAAGAAAAATTAAAATACAGGAGGTCGCAATGGTTACTATGTGCCTGACCCAATAACGCAGTACTAGTGGTAGCTAAACCAGACTATACTTCCATGTGCATCCCCAGCATCAAAGATATCAAATAATTATGCCCCCTTTCGAAGAAAATGGGGGCTATATTGTTTTGCAAGTGTCGGTCGGTCGGTATGTCGGTCGGTATGTCAGTCGGTAGGTCGGTCGGTCGGTCTGTCCGTAGACCAAAGCTTGTCCGGCGCATAACTCGAAAAGTATTAAAGATAGAATCACGAAACTTCACAGGTGGATAGATCTCATTATGGAGAGGTGCAGTGCACAAGAACCGTAACTCTGCCGATCAATTTTTTTGAGTTATTGCCCTTTGTTGATTTTATAACTTGATTCTTGTCCGGAGCATAACTCAAAAAGGATGTGAGGTAGAATCATGATACTTCACAGGTGGATAGATCTCATTAAGGAAAGGTGCGGTGCACAAGAACCCTAACTCTGCCGATCAAATTTTTTTGAGTTATTGCCCTTAGTTGATTTTATAAATTGATTCTTGTCCGGAGCATAACTCAAAAGTATGTCAGGTGGAATCATGATACTTCACATGTGGATATATCTCATTAAGGAGAGGTGCAGTGCACAAGAACCGTAACTCTGCCGATAAAATATTTTGAGTTATTGCCCTTTGTTGATTTTAAAACTTGATTCTTGTCCGGAACACAACTCAAAAAGTATGTTAGGTAGAATCATGAAACTTTACAGGTGGATAGATCTCATTATGGAGAGGTGCGGTGCACAAGAACCGTAACTCTGCCGATAAAATATTTTGAGTTATTGCCCTTTGTTGATTTTAAAACTTGATTCTTGTCCGGAACACAACTCAAAAAGTATGTTAGGTAGAATCATGAAACTTTACAGGTGGATAGATCTCATTATGGAGAGGTGCGGTGCACAAGAACCGTAACTCTGCTGATCATATTTTTGGAGTTATTGCGCTTTGTTGATTTTTAAACTTGATTCTTGTCCGGAACATAACTCAAAAAGTATGTAAGGTAGAATCAAGAAACTTTACAGGAGGATAGATCTCATCATGGAGAGGTGCAGTGCACAATAACCCTAACTCTGCCGATAAAATATTTTGAGTTATCGCCCTTTTCAAAAAGTATGTAAGGTAGAATCATGAAACTTTACAGGTGAATAGATCTCATTATGGAGAGGTGCAGTACACAAGAACCGTAACTCTGCTGATCATATTTTTGGAGTTATTGCCCTTTGTTGATTTTCAAACTTAATTCTTGACCGGAGCATAACTCAAAAAATATGTAAGGTAGAATCATGAAACTTTACAGGAGGATAAATCTCATCATGGAGAGGTGCAGTGCATAAGAACCGTAACTCTACCGATCAAATATTTTGAGTTATTGCCCTTTGTTGATTTTAAATTGATTCTTGTCCGGAGCACAACTCAAAAAGTATGTAAGGTAGAATCATGAAACTTTACAGGTGGATAGATCTCAATATGGAGAGGTGCAATGCACAAGAACCATAACCTTGCCGATCAACTTCTTAGAGTTATTGCCCTTTGTAGATTTTTACACTTAATTCTTAACCTTGCCTATATCTCATGTATTTTTACACATACAGCCTTGATATCTCACACATAGATACCTCCTATCAACATCATTCACAATTGACCATGATCTTGGACCTTGTGACCTTGACCTTGGAGTTTGACCTACTTTAAAAAAATTAACCGGGCATATATCTCATGACCTATTACACATACAGCCTTGATATTTCACACATGGCACCTCTTACCAAGACCTTTCAGAATTAGATAGATTTATTTGGTAAACAATGATGACAATACATGGTACATGTTATAAAACATAATGGTAAAAAATATCACAGTATGTTATATAACCCATGTCTGCCCCATCCAAACCTGGGTTGCACAAAAAAGAGATCCGTGATCTCTTATTTCCATTGTGGTCCCATGTCTGGATGTGGCTGACACAGAGTGGCATATCAAACATTACTAAATTGAGTTATTAAATTAAATCAAGTTATCACAATTAAAATGACTAAATTAAGTTGTCACAAATAAAATGAACATGGCTTTAAAGTGACATTTCAGAATTTTTTGTCATAAATTTTACTTTTATTTCTATCTGAAAGACCATATTTCCTTATGGAAATTCTGAAAATTTCAAGCCAAAATATTGCGCCGTTTACGAGAAATTTATATTTTTGTGTTAATATTGAACAAAATTATTTTAATTGTTGTGGACAACAGTTCGGATTTATATGCAATTTATCGATTATGTCTCAACTTTAAATGCGTGTTTTTCGCTTATTGGCAATATCACAGATAAAGAGATTGTACAAATTATTGTTATAAAGACTCCAGTAGATATTTGCGGACACTGGTTTTGAACGTAGAAATGGACGATTCATTTTTTTATTGTCGTTGGTAAGCGGTTTCAAAGGCTGCAACCCATATAAGAAAAAGACTTTCTTCCATGGGTCCCTACCTTTGGAACAGCAAAACAACCATTTTTGCTAAATCTAGTACAATAAGAATGTGATGTGGCTGCTTCTATAAATTGTTCTGACAAATATTTAGGAGCTGTTCCGTTTTTATGCTCCCCGAAAAAATTCGGGGGAGCATATAGTCGCCATGCTGTCCGTACGTCCGTCCGTCCGTCCGTCCGTGTGTCCGTCCACAGTCAGATGTCAGCAACCCTTGGACCAAATTCAATGAAACTTCACATGTGAACTCCCTGGGATAATATCTAGGGACGTTTTTCTTTGTTTTGTAATTTGAGGCTGCGTCATGGAATAAGGGGCCTTAGAGTAAAAATTAGTTTTTCTCTAACTTCTCTTCATCTAATGGGCATAATTCAATGAAATATTGTACTTATGTAATAAATAGGATGTCCTAGACCATATTCTATAAATAATGTGTGTACAAAAAAGCTGTCGTGGGAAAAGGGGGCTTAATGTATGATAGTTTTTATTTTGTGACAAACACTTATTCGGGGAGCATAATCCGTCTGTGACGGCTCTTGTTTATCTTGTAAACATGTAGCAATGTAATTTCTTCAACTCCTTTGCTAAATCGAAGCCAGTTCATTGTCCTGTAGTGTGTATCTAAGATACGAGAACGATGGTGCAAATCTAAAACGAATCTAATAATTTTGTTCTGAAGTATCTGGAGTTTATCAGTCCATTTTTTGTTTAAGGTAAAATACCAGAAGACACACGTATAGTCAAAATAACACTGAATTAATGCAGAAACTAACAATTTTCTAGTATGCAACGAGAGAAACTTATTCTTACGATAGAGAAACTTGAGTCTTGCTGTCGCCTTCTGCAATAGAGAACTAACCATATTTTCACCAGATAAACTTTGGTCAAGAATTGCACCAAGATATTTCACATGTGAAGTAGAATTGATAGTATTACCATCACAAGTTTTGTTCTGTACCAAAAACAATGGATTCAGTTTTCCCTAGGTGTAAAGACAACTTGTTATCTATAAGCCAGGATCTCACTGCATTAAGGTCATCAGACAACGCATTTTCGACAAACGACCTGTCTTTATCTGAAACTAAAATAGCGGAATCATCTGCATTAAGAAGAAGTTTGTTTTTTTATAACAGCAGACATATCATTCACGTAGATCAAAAATAACAGGGGACCAAGAATAGAACCTTGTGGGACACCACAAGTTATATTTTCAAAAGAAGACTGAGTTTTGTTTATGTCAACAAGTTGCTTCCTGTCAGTAAGATAAGACATAAACCAACTGATGATATCGCTACCGAATCCGATTTCTTCCAGTTTCATGATAAGAATAGAATGGTCAACTGTATCAAAGGCCTTTTGTATGTCTAGTAACACCATTCCCACAAAATGGCCTTTGTCCATTTGCTGTCTTATGAAATCTGAAAGATGAATAAGACAGGCGTCTGTCGAAAATCCCTTCCTGAAACCAGACTGAAGATCATACAAAATATTTTTATCATTTAGATACGACTCTACTTGGTCAAAAACCACTCGCTCAACTATTTTTGAAACAACGCTTAAAATTGATACAGGTCTATAGTTTCCTACATCAGTCTTGTCATTCTTTTTAAATAAGGGGACAACTCTAGCTGACTTAAGGTCAGGTTGAACAATACCTTGAATTAAAGAAAGGTTAATCACAAGGGCTAAAGGACCAGCAATAATAGATGAGCAATCAAGAATGAAACGTGCAGGAATACCATCTAAACCAGTAGATTTGTCTGCATGTAGCTTGTTGAGATATTTCAAAATAGTATTTTCATTGACTAATGAAAAAGATAAACTGCTTTTTATTACACTCTTTTCAGAATAAAACAAAGGGGGTGTCTCAAATCTGCCCACGCATGAAATTTCTTTTAATTCTGCATGGTGATAAAGGACCATATACAAGCTATGAAAATGCATTTAGTTTCTTAGATAATCCAAACTGGATTCCAAAAAGTCACCTTGACTTATGAAAATTCCCACTATGACATGAAACATGGCCCCTTTTTTATGTGTCGCAAAACTTTAGTTTTGTGTATTTTCAAGATCTGTCAATTAAATTTGATCCGAGACACATTAGGCATTACATTCATACCAGAAAAGGTATTTGAGGAAATTATTATGAATGTTTTTTTATTGAATTTATCATGAAAAAATGCATATTTTTTCAGCAAAATTTTGGAAAAGAGTAAAATTGAATTCCAAAGTTAAGTATGTTGGAGTCTTTGTCAAGATTCCATATCATCACAAAAACATGCTACTTTTCCTCTTACTTTGAGCCAAATTATATAGAAATCCAAAACCGGTAACAATGTCATATAATACATATTATTAATGAAGGTGATGTTTTGGTCCAAAACTTGTATTCAGTAAGAATTTGATTGTGCTCCTAAAACATTTTTATATTCAGTAAAATCAACTGTAGCATACAGTACAAACCTACATCAATATTCATGCCAAAAAAAAAACTCATTGGAAAAAGCATAGAATTAATATAGATATTACTTATATTTACAAAATTACATGTATGGAAGCCAAGATATGCATACATATACACATTGAAAGTTTTCTTTACTATTTGGTCACATTGTCTATGCACCATTTTTAGTGAGACTATGACATGCAATAAATGTCAAGCCAAATGTTATGAAATTGAAAAGACGCTTAGAACCGGTACGGTAAAGCATCAAAAGGTGCCCTTCCGGGTAACCAATACATAACCAAATATTTTTGCTCTAAGCGCCCCTAATGAACTAACATGATATGGAAGGCCGCCTATGATTCAGTAAAAGACTGTTACAGCATTATATCTTTTCAGTTGCACAGTTGAAAATGTGCTTGTTTATTTCAAAACGTGGCTCTATTGGGATAAAACAGGGTGCAATTATTTCCTCAAATTATTTTTCTGACCATATCTTAACCTGTATTGATACACAATTTATACGCATTTCAATGATGTCTTATGATTAACATGTTGTTTAGCCATCAATAGCCCTTAAAAGTCACATGGGAGCTGGATTATCTGTTTCTTATGCATCACAACAATATTTTCACTTTTGCACGATTGTCAAATGCCATCAGAGAAATCGGTGCTTTTTCTTATTTGCTTTCTCATGTTTCAAAAGATCTATAAATAGCTCTTGCTGTTAGCTTTCATGAATCACGGCTGACTTGAATAATTTAAAATGATTTTTTGTAGAAAATTTCCTCTCTTTTTTGCAAAGTAGGTACACCTGGGACAAGATCTAATGTGACTCTGGACAAAAATATTGTAACCAACTTTGAAGTCTACCCCTTAGCAAACTTACATACAACATTTAAAACCTCATGGCTGTGTAAAGCTTTAGAAAAAGAGCTTATTTTTATTATATGAAATGTTTCCCCCTTTATGCTGCCACAGCAACAAAAGTTTATGACAAAAAGAAATTCTAATACACAGAGTTGTATTCCTTTAACCCAAGGCTTATTTTTATCAAGTTTCAAAAAGATTCACATATTAGATTGGGAGAAAAAATAATTTTTGAGAAAATGCCAACAGACAGACAGACACACGGACAGATGACAGGAAATAATCCCAAAAATGCATTGCATCTTGATTTATCCTCAGATAAACTAAAATAACCAAAAAAAGTAAACAAAGCATTTGAAAAAAGTCATTTTTAAAAAATCTTAATTTTGTCCATTCTTGGAAATGTGCACTATTCAGGGGGGAAATTCCAAAAGCAACATTTTACCGGTTTTATTTTTTCTCGATATTTCACGATAATCATCAGTATATTTGTGCGCAACTTTTACATAATTTTCAAATCTTGACAACAACTGGAACAAAGAAAATTTTTGAACAGAACTTGCTTAAAATATTTAAAAACAATGAATTTTTGGGTTACCCCCTTACATCAGTTGATATAAAACATTTTTTGTACATAATTATATATATATTTGTTTCATACAGTATCACGGACTACTGGGCATTATTCTTAGAATAAATTACGCGATGAAACTAATAACCAGAACGCTTGCACATTGTCTTAATCAGGGTACCCTCTTTGTTCATGGTGAAAACTTAAAATTCCGAGAAAATTGTTTTCTGGAATGTGCGATTTGAAACATTTCATGAATATGAACCATTTTCTAGTGTACTAACTTCATGCCAAATTTCATTAAATTCCGAGCGTGGGCAGACTCCCATGTTATTTTTCCTATTCGTGAGACACCCCCTTTACACATTTCCTGCCAGACTTTAAAGACGGGACAGGTAGATTTGATACAAGTTTAACTTCTACAGTAGTGAAGAAAGCATTAAAACTAGTTGCTACATTTTGTTTATCAAATCATAAATTACCATCTAAGTTTAATGCAATACTGTCACATGAAGATGAACAACCTTTCTTAGATGGCATTCCCAAGTCTTTAAGACATTTCCATAGTGTTTTAGAATCATTTTTATATTCTTTACAAGTATCTTTGAAATGATTTTTCTTTGCTTTGAAAATAGAATATTGAGCCTTGTTCCGTAAACTTTTGAAAAGTTCATAGTTCATAGTTGGAATCAGTTCTGTTTGTTCTATATACTGACCATGACTTTGGACCTTGTGACCTTGACATTGGACTTTTATCTACTTTAATAAAACTTTAACCTAGCTGATATATCATGTCCTTTTACACATACAGTCTGATATTTGACAAATGGACACCTACGACCAAGACCTTTCACATTTGACCATGACCTTGGACCTTGTGACCTTGACCTTGGTGTTTGACCTACTTTTATAATACACTAACCTGGCCTATATTTTATGTCATTTTGCACATACAGCCTTGATATTTCTCACATGGTCACTTCCAACCAAGACATTTCACTTTTGACCATGACTTTGGACCTTGACCTTGAAGTTTTACCTATTTTTAAAAAACTTAAACTAAGCCTATATCTCATGTCTTGTTACCTATACAGTCTCGATATTTTACACATGGACACCTCCATACAAAGACCTTTCACATTTGACCATGACCTTGGCCTGTGTGACCTTTACCTTTGATTTTTACATACTTTTAGAAATCTTTAACCTAGCTTTTATCTGATGTCCTATTACTCCTACAGCCTTGACATTTCTCACATAGACACCTCCTACCAAGACCTTTCACATTTGACCATGACCTTGAATATTGCAACCTTGACCTTGTAGTTTGACCTACTTTTAAAAAGACTTAAACTAGGCATATATATCATGTCCTTTTACACCTGAAGCCTTGATATTTCACACATGGACACCTCCAACCAAGACCTTTCACATTTGACCATGACCTTGACATTTGGCCTACTTTTAAAAACTTTAACCTGGCCCATATTTCATTTTACTTTTACATATACAGCCTTGATATTTCACACATATACACCTCCTACCAAGACCTTTCATATTTGACCATGACCTTGGACCTTGTTAATTTGATGTAGGCCCTTGAAGGAGCATATATGTTTTACAAACATCTCTTGTTATCTTTAGAAATGACATTCTTTAAATACGATTGACGAGAGGATGAAACTACATGTACTTTGTACATAAAAAAGAATCTAAAATTTTCAGTGACTATTACCTAAATGTAGAAACCTTGATATTCAACATGGACAGTTCTGGTTCTACTCAATTTCTCAGTGATTCCCAATTTACAATGATGACAGCACTTTGATTTAATGTACGCAGTTGATAAGTGATACTCTGTTCCCGAAATGAACAGTTTTGAATGTCACGGTACCGTAAAAGACGCGGTACCGAAGCGGACTACTATACATGCTGCTCTCTTTTCGTTTCTTATTACATGTATAGCAATTGTAAGACAACAAATGTTACCCTTATCAGACTGCATTTTTGCACTGTCTGGTCTTCTTTGCTGATAGTCTCTTATGTCATAAGGACACTATTTTCCGATCTTGGCTCAATGTGGAACGATTTATCCGGTTAACCGTGACGTAATTTCGCATTAACAAATAGTATTTCGTGGGTGTTGTTTTGAAATCTTGTATAGCGGACGATAATTCACCTGGCAGAGCATTCCATTCGATTAGCATGGGCTGCTCTGCCAGGTCGATTCTCGTCCGCTATAACTACGGCTTGATTCGGCCGACGGTTTATCAAAACATAACAGTACACTGAGTTTATTTTTAAAACAAAATCCATTCTCATTATATTGATTATTGAGAAACCCAAAACGTTATGACGACTCTTTGTCAAAAATAATATTCGATGTCAACAATTTATAGGGATTGTCTTCAAATGATTACTAATTTCCTATATTGTCGTCGATAATAAATGTTCCCACTTTTTAAGAAGGCGTATAACAATAGGAAAACGATGAATATTCTGAGAGATTCAGATATACTACCATAATCTATCTAAATGCACTCCTTAGGCAATCCTGGTGCGTCATATTGAAAGACAGAAAACAAAACATTTTTACTGTCAGGATAGCATTTTCGACGACGACGACGACGAAAAAAAAAAAAAAAAAAAAAAAAAAACACCAACAACAAAAACAACCAACACCAACAACAATAAGACTTATAATCGAGTTTTCTTCACTTTTTTAAAGTCAAATATGTTTATGATTTTACTTTGTAGTTTAGTAATTCTGTTTCTTGAAACAATTTTTATATTTTGCAACAGTTTTCAAATTTTAGCAACTCTACAGAGTTCGTTGTTCGGTATCGGTTTATCTCGAGGCATGTCGAACTTATGAACAGTTGCGCCTTGTACCATATCACTGGCACTAGCACGCCGTTTTTGTCGTTTCTTTGATTTTGTCTTTATTTCGAAGAAAATATTAGTGTCAGCCTATTTTGTTAGGGTCGGTCGTATAATCTGTGTAGTCGACCAAAATTAATTCGGGACAACTTTATTTTCGTCTGCACAGTGCGTTAGTTGAGAGTGTTGTGAAAACATTGCCGAAGTGGGGTCGTTACATTATGTAGATGTCCCGGGTTAATCGTTGCTGGGCCATATCATACATATTGTGGATTTAGTACAAAACTATTGCAATTACATTTTGTAAAAGTTTACGGAAAGAAAAAACTTAATAACTTTTTTTAAAGTTAAAGAGATAAACTAATTTTGAATTCTAAATATCTCTTTGATTATGCAGAATTGAAACACAATATTAGAACACATTATGTTTTCCTTCCTAAAGATAAAGAAACTATTATTAATAAAGTAATGAATTTCGAAAAATACGTAATTACAATAGTTTTGCACTGAGTCCTCAATCTATGCTAATACTTGTTTTTACTTGGCCTTCAAATTGAGCAAAACTTCTAACAGAATAGGTTAAACAATATACTGGTTAGAAAAATGCCGTAAGTACTTCCAAAATAAGACCTGATTTTGACGCCTCAAAAAAGTTTTGTAAATATTGAAACAAAAGAACAATTTGCTGATAATCATCATTTTCTCATATTGTCTCAATGTTTTTCATGCTATGTTTTGCAGAAATCTAATCTTTATCAACACTGATTTTGTAGCAACTGTTGAATTAGGTCGCCCAAAGATTTTGTCGTTTGGAAAAGGTTATAGAAATTATTGTCAATTTACGGTGCAAAAAATCGATCTACTCTTACAGATTGACAAACTAAATTGACCTGGCTCCTGCTGGCTGATCTGGATCCATATTATTATCAAATGCACCAAAACCCCTAAAAGCTTTTCCAGTTCCAATGGCATTTCTAGGTTGAAATCTCGTCTCCTCATGAAGCTTTAACCCATTACCACACAGTAACTCTTTTTGACTCCCCACAATAAAATAGCTTTGGAAAACATTGTTGAAATTGAAGAAATTGCTTGGGACAAGCAATTTCTTCATTTCCCACAATGTTTTCTACCCAAAAATCCAAAAGAATTTTAATCTTCATCTACTCTACACTGTCGTCTGCAATATCTTTGAATTTGGAACAACCCAAAATGTGTTGTTTGGTAATGGGCTAATCCTTTTCAAAACAGAAAAGTTTTGGATTGTTCTAATATGAGAGCTGCTGCAGATGTCAAAACGAATTTTATTAAAGGTGAATTTGTTAAATACTACAGCTCAGAAAGCATTGGGGCTTAAGGAGAAAATCCTGTTATCAGTTACTGTAGATTATCCTTTTGTTTCAATGTTTTCCAAAGCCTTTTCTGTATATGAGGTCAAAACCAGGCATTGCTATGAAAATGATTAAACCCTTTCCCAAACAAGACCTGGTTTTGACGGCCCTAAAAGAAAAGGCTTGGGAAAACATTGAAACAAAAGAAGAAACTGCTGATAACCAGCCGTTTCTCCTTTTGTCTCAATATTTTCTGTGCCATATTTTACATAAATCCTATCTTTAATAACATCATTTTTGTCATTTGTGGCAGTTTTTGAAGTGGATCACTCTAAAATTTTGCCGTTTGGGAAAGGGTTAACATGGGAGCAGGTGTCTATATGATGCAAAACTTAGTTTTAAGGGCGTATAACGACAATGCGGCTTTCATGCGATTTTGAAATCAGAGCTTTTTCAAAGACACATAATTATAAAATTCCTAACGAAATGTCTTTTAAAGTCATTAAGCTTTAATAAATTTAATATTTCTATCTTTTCTTTGGCTTATTACAAAAAGGAAAAATAATTATTTCCTCAACTCTTTTTCAATCGACAAAGAATATACTCCTCCTATATGAAAGCTGTTTCAGTCGACAAAGTAAGTTTAAACTGATATTTTTTGAACACTTGATGACCTTAAAATATTTGAGCCTAGAACTGGAGAAAAAGGCCTTTAAAGCAATTGGAACAGCTACGCTGTGATATCAGATGGTGCAAAAGTGCAGTCAGACCAGGATCCACGCCGGATACTAAGGGTTACTACAGCCCACGAAGAAGCTTTTGGAAAACGACATAGTTCTTGATCATCCTGTGTGTATAAGCAGGCTGATCTCGAACCATTTTGGGCTCAAAAGCCCCAGATAATCTTTTTACAGATCGTGATTCATTTAGGCTAATTCTGATAATGATATATTTGTCTTACTTTGTTCTTGTACCTTTTTATATATAAAGGTAAGTCAAAGCTCGGTTCAATTTTAAACATTGATTCACTATTATACTCAAGATGACATGCTTAACCCTTTCCCAAACAAGACCTGGTTTTGACGTCCTTAATAGAAAAGACTTGGGAAAACATTGAAACAAAAGAAGAAACTGTTGATAACCAGCAGTTTCTCCTTTTGTCTCAATATTTTCTGTGCCATTTTTTACACAAATCTTAACTTAAATGACATCCATTTTGTCATTTGTGGCAATTTTTGAAGTGGATCATCCTATAATTTTGTTGTTTGGGAAAGGGTTAATATCGTTTCACACGGATAACAACAATGCTGTTCTTTATATCAAAAGGTTTCATAGGAGTTATAGACACCGCGACAGAATAATGGTGACGCTTATTTTCAGTAGTTTTATTCTTTCATTAGTCCCCATGAACATATTCTATGGCAGTCTAAATGAATGCAGATGCAATCTTATTGCATAATGTTGCATCTGTGATTAACCTTTAGGGGCCATCTTCTATGACCTGGTAAAGTCCGTTTTTTTCTTTTTTTACACCAACCAATCAAAGAGCTCATTGAAAACGCAGGTCTGTTGTCCCTGGCAACAACACCGAAATGGCTGCGGTTCATACATGTACACATGCGCTTGACACCGTCTTGAAGAAAGTGAATCTGTCTGCACTTATTGGTTATCTTGTTATCTGCCTCTTATACTGCGTTATTGGGTCAGGCACACAGTAGTAATGGCCGCCTTCATTGGGACGATTACACTACAAAGACAAAGAGCAAAGTCCATTAATTTTGAGAGCAAATATATGGCATTTACGAAGTAGTTAGTTTTGGGTATACATTGTATCAGAAACAGTTTTTACGATCATCGCACTAACCCGAAATAAAACGGACCGTGTTTAATTTTGAACTTATAAGCTACCGGTATATATTGACAATTGGATTACTTCCATAACCAGTTGTCTGATTAGCTCAATGGTAGAGCTGCCAACGTAAATGCAAAAAGTTAGGAGTTCGAATCACACGCCCATTACATCTTTTGTCCACCAGTTTGGGTTTTTTTACATTTTTTTTCCTACCAAATGATTCTAGAAATTGCAAAGACGTAATAAAAACACAAAATTCTACCGATTTTGCTTTAATCGGTCTGCGATTTCTAAAATTGCTTAGTTTGAAAAATATAAAATACATAATAGGGGAAAAACATGTACCCAATCTGAGAATCGAATCCTGGATGTCTGGAACACAATTCGAACGATCTACCACTGAGCTAATCAGGCATCTAGATCAATACATGTTCAATCCATTTGCCAATATATAGTTTATACGTTCATAAGTCATTACGGATTTGCTTTGACCTGACACTGACCTTTACTAAAAATGTGTTGATTTTTCGCATAGATATCAATAGCGTAACATTTTTCAGAAAGAAAATATTGCTGATTTGTTAATTTAAAAAGAGACAGGCGTGTAATTTAGGATACAGCCAAAGCTGTGTCATGTGAAATGACATCTGTAATGATGATCGTATAGACCTGTAACTGCTAGTGTTAAAAGTATACAGAAAACTAACTCCTTTCTAAATACCCTATCTTTGCTCTCAAAATTAACGGACTTTGATCTTTGTCTTTGTAGGTATATCACCGTACTGGATGCGGCCATAGCTAATGGGTGCTGACGTACTAAATACTACAGCAGAGAACTAGAACTAGTAGTGCGCATGCCCGTGCGCATGCCAAATTATTTACAACTTTTCCAAAGCTTTGTTTTGATTGGTGCAGAGAATGTTCACAGATGATGAGCCTTAACGTATAGGCCTTAGATTTTACTGAAAGTTAATATCTGAATTTATTAGATTGATCCTATGCTATCTTTTAAGAATTTTAAGTTATGTTTATCTCGTTCTAATATTGTGTAGTGTACATTATTTTCCTTTAGTTCGTTTTCTTAAACCTTTTTTGTTTAGTAATTTCGTTTCTTTAGAACTAAGTCTAAAATGAAGTTTTATGACTTTTTAGGACATAATCAAATTAGCTGTTTCTGCTCTGTCAACTACAACGTACTATATGGGGGGAAAAGGGAACGCTTGTTATTATAAAAGACCAAAATCGAGGATATTAAATCTTAACGCCCGATCTGTTCTCGTGAATGTATGCCTTCATCAGCCCGAAAAAATACACTTTATACAATACATTAAGTATTGTTGAATGCGAAATCAAGGCGGGGAATTCCAAACTATAGGTACATGTTCAACTAGAATATTCCGTTAATGTTTAGTTCACGTCAATCACAAATTAGCACTAGGCTTGTTTAGTTAGTACAATTTATTGCTGACACGAGGGGTGTTCAAATATGAATGCAACCAGGTCGATATCTGGAATGTAAACATGCTTTGCACAAAATAAGTACAGGTATCGTATAGATAATTGTTTCATCTCTCTATTTATTCCCCACATGTCTCAATTCGTTCAGCTTAGCTTTAGCAGTAGTGCGATAATCACAGTGTACTCGTACACACTAAAGATAAAATGGTTGTTCTTTTCATTGACCAAATACGGTCATACACGTTTCTAGAACCGCTGTATTTTTGGTATTCAGCAAAAATACACATTCAATGAAATACGCCATATTTATTCAAACAGTGAGCTTTCATTCCCACCTGTCTCATGGCGTAAGAAATTTAAAAGCGACATTGACTCTGTAAGAGATGTCCCTCATGCACATCGTCCAACAAATGCAACTTCACTGAAAAGATATGATTGCGTCCGATCCAAGATTTACTACTAGGCATTTATCTGAAGGCGTTAGTATCTCAATAGGAGCTACTCACTCCATTCTAAGACGCAATTAACCCATTACCACACAATAACTCTTTTTGACCCCCTACAAGACATTGGCCTGGGAAAACATTGTGGAAAATGAAGAAATTGCTTGTGACAAGCAATTTCTTCGTTTTCCACAAGATTTTCTACCCCAAAACACAAAAAATTCAAAATTTCCATTCACTTGAAATTGTCGTCTGCAGGATCTTTCAATTTGGACCGTCCTAAAATTTTGTCGTTTGGTAATGGGTTAAGCATCGAAAAGCAACTGGTTAATGTGGTGTCAGGCTGTTGCACGAAAACACTTCGTCTCCCAATCATTACACAGCAGTCATTCAACGCGAATATCTGACATAGGAAGACATCTGTGAGCTTCTTCGCCCTTCTTATCCGACAGAATTTTCCACATGTGATCTTTTCTATGTTCTTGGCTGAAAAAATATCAAACACGCAAAACTCTCGGTTCGGCTATATCCCAGTGTTTAACCCTATCCCAAACGACAAGATTTTAGGGTGATCAACTTAAAAAAATTGCCACAAATGTCAAAATGGATGTTATAAAGATAGGATTTGTGTAAAATATGGAACAGAAAATATTGAGACAAAAGGAGAAACTGCTGGTTATCAGCAGTTTCTTCTTTTGTCTCAATGTTTTCCCAAGTCCATTCTATAAGGGACGTCAAAACCAGGTCTTGTTTGGGAAAGGGTTAAACAGTATACCTCGTTTAGGTCATGGAAACGCTTTTAAAAATCGGATTAAAAGATTGAAACTTTGTATTTAACATGGCGATGAATATTTTGAAGGGTTTAGATAATTATTTTTGCATTGATTACAAAGTATCTTGGAAAATTGACTTAGTTGAATTCATATTTGAACACCCCTCGTACATTTACACATTTACGCTAAGAAAGGTAATGACGTTTGTTTATTTCCTCCAGTTGGAAGATAGTATCGCTGCTAAAGGAAAGGCCGCTGTTTATTTCCTCCAAGATGAAGATTATATATTATGTGATTTAGTTGACCTGGCACGGGTTTAACTTATATTCACAAAAAATACAGGATTGAGCGGTTTCTTAACAATTAGTCCAGCCGTATTTTATTGCAGTTTTTACATATTAGTGTACTATAATTAGGTTTCTAAGAAGTATATTATTTATTTGCCAAATATGAACATGTCTTGTATAATGGTCAATGCCATGTCAAATAAAATCAATCATGCAATTACAGACAAATAGAAGTATAATCCGTATGTCACGGCCTTTCGATTGGATTTTTTTGTAATTTTAAAGGGGAACTTGGAATGGGACTGGCTGGTGTATACCTCCCCTGTTTTCAAGTTCCCAAGAGAAAGGACATGGGACAATAATTTACTCCACTTCAGAATTATTGTTGGGAAAGTACAGAATGCAGTTATCCATTATCACTGGTGGTGAACCAGCGACATTTTCGCTACAACAGGGTAGAGATATTTTGCGTTTAACTGTGAGTTTCTAGATTTCTTTTCTAATGACAATGAACTTGTTCTAAAAACAGACCGGGTTGCCGTGTTGTATTGACAAACTGTCGGTGTCGTTAAGAAATCTCGTAACTGCGGCTTCGATATTTAAGCCGTAGTTACGATATTTTATAACAACACCGACGGAATGCATTGTCCGCGAAAAAAGTTCCCTCGCTTTGGCCGAGTTCACCACCAGTGATTATTTACTTCTATAAACGAAAAAGGGCAGAATAGAATAGAATATAATATGTTTTATTTTTCCAATCAAGGGTCATTTACATGACATGATAATCACAGCATAAAAACATAACAACAACTGTTTAACAAAATCAAACGATAAAAGAGGACATTAAAGTAAATAAGGCTTCATTCGGTTAATCTTCAAAACACGAAATTAGGAATAATGACCACAAATGAAAATGTAACAAAATTCGACAATGCCCTAATGCCTCACAACGAGAATTTGTCATCATAACTTCAAAACCACCCACGTGCAACGTACGATTATGGACGCAACCTCGACGAAGACTGCACGTAGCAAAGAATTGACAGGACAATTCTTTAACCTCTCTTACAACCCGTCGTGCGTCATTATAAATCATACGTTTTACAACGCACGACGGGTTGTAAGAGAGGCTTAAAGAGGTACGCTTGTTTATCAAGCAATTTGTAGCCGCAGGCTGATCCAGATCCATACTGCATTTGAAACCAGTATGGTTCCTGATCATGCTTCGTATACTCGATTACAATGCTCTCTTTAAAAAGACGACACACTGAAAAGGACCTCATGGGAAGCCCACAGAATCAAATATTGAGAGATGGATCAAATTTAATCGAGGTCAACACGATGTCGTCTTTGGAGACTGAACGTATGGTAAGATAGGGCAACATTCTACATTCAGAATAAATATAAGTATATTATGTTTATTGGAGTTTCATTCATGTTTTTTACAATAACATATATACAATTTAAAACATAAAACCGTATTTAAAACATGACCGTTCAAAGTGAACTATAAGAGACTAAAAGTTGCAATTTCTTTACTTTTGCAAACATCTCAAAAGCTGTTTTCAATTCAGTTGCTTTCTAGCATCAGGCATTATGATACAAATAGCTAGGTTCTACGTTTAAAGTCATCTATTTCTATCAGAATGTCTTGTAACTATTATGTATCTTTGTTTCTTACACTTTATGGTAGAAATATGTTAAATTGTCAAATAATAATTAAGAATAATTACTATGTAAAATATTTCGATTGTTTTTGTTTCAAAAAGAGAAGAGAAAAAAACACCGAGAGTAAGGAAGGGATTGGTAACCAATCTTTTCCTCCTCTCAGTGTAATACAGTCCGCACAGCCTGACTAGGGTCGATACTTTTCACACTTTCTAAATTGTCCCTTTAACGAGACGGATCCCAAATACTTTTCACTAGTAAACAGTGTTACAAA
Organism: Fragum sueziense; assembly: GCA_963680895.1. Classification (NCBI taxonomy): domain Eukaryota; kingdom Metazoa; phylum Mollusca; class Bivalvia; order Cardiida; family Cardiidae; genus Fragum; species Fragum sueziense. The sequence continues at coordinate 12,005,277 of OY804598.1, forward strand.
CTTTGGGTATTCCAGAACTAATTTTATCATAACGGAAGGTACTTCGCTATAATACTAAGAGAAGCAAGTTACACAACGCAAAATTAAATGTTCAATATCTTAAACATTTCGATACAATACTTAGGAATAAGGTAATGGTCTTAATCAGCTTCCACAAAGCATATGAAGAGTTCTTATTTGTAATTACATGTATTTCAAAGAACATGTCGCTTTTCTACAAAAACTAAGTAAATGCAGATTGTTTTAAGCTGCAGTTACGTATATATATAAGAAAAATAAAAAAACCCAACAACAACAACAAAAAAAACACCAACAAAAACAAAAATATATTCAGTCTACTGATCAAACAAAGGGTTAAGCCAAGAAAAATAAGTTATGACGTCATAAGACTGACAGACAAATGAATAATTAAGGAGCAGATTCCCCGTGAAAAGAAAACTGTCACAGAGGTTAGGCAAATAAAAACGTAACCTGGGGCTGTACACATAAAATACTCAAAACCCTTAACAAAATTAAATTGTTTCCTTTGACGTATCTCCATGCGAGGATTTAGATATTTGCTGTACATGTACTTTGTATAAGTTTTATTTTTTTTATTTTCTTAATAAAGAATGAAAGAAAACTAATAACGTACTGTTACTAAATAAAGTAAGGGCCTAACTTGAAGATTTTTCCGAGATGATTTAAGGGCAAAATTAAAATGCACATTCTCGGACTTGTACTACGTTATTATGATGCCTAAACCATGTTGAAGACCACGTGACACAAAATAAGTTAAGGTGGTCTACCCATAATAAGAACTATTCGGGCAACATCGAAAACATTCGGCCGTGGAACTGTCCACCGTCGAATGTTTACGACCGCGCCCGAATAAGTTCGGATACGTAACGACGCCACCCGAAAAAAATCCGATGTTTTATGAATCTCAAAATGGCCACATTACGAGTATTCTACCCTAAGAACATACTTAATTACTTCGTTAGTGCTTGACTCAATTGAAATCCGTTTATGAGAAAGTGGAACAATGCAAGTGAATAGCTGAATGTGGTATATATTTTTTTAAAATCAGCTGATGAAAAGTTATTGACGACCAGCCAAAGTTTTGGCTGTCGTTATTAACTTCTTTCAGCTGAATTTTCAAAGTTTTTTTTCGCATTCAGCAAATTCTTGATGTTAGTCGCTTACTATGGTGTAAATCTTGTTTTCAAATGAGTTATACTGTTAACGGAAATGTTGAAACAAGATAAAAAAAAGAAATGATTAAAAAGGAAAAACAAAACATGCCACGTGATTCCCACGCTTGTCAAATATTTTACCTATGTCCCTTTATTAACGTGCTCATTGAACTTTTATTTGTCATCTTAACCCTTTCGGCGCCGAATTAATAGCAGAAAGTTGTTCTCAGCGCCAAATAAATTTTGGCATTTCACAAACTTATTATTTTATTATTTTAAAATGTACATTTCATTTTATTATCTCAAATAACATTATTTTTTTATATTTGAGTCTGATAAATTGGAGAAAGGGAATAGAATAACAAAAATAAAATATTAACTTGCATAGTATTCGGATAACCAATTTCGGACATGTTTGACAGGTGACTTTGATGCTTGGCTAGATGAGATTTCTTCCTCCTAACTTCCTAAAAATTCATCGCAATCAAAGCCACTGTTTAGTCCTTCACTTATCCTGCCATTAAACACAATATTGAGGACTCCTTGGCAGATATATGGCCGTTATCCTTGAGAGGAAGTCATACTTTTCAGCAGAGATTGTTCACAAAGTATCTGGTTTTCAAACAGCTGTAATATTCGTAAAATTCCATTAATTTTGTCTATTTTTTCTCTAATTCGCTCTTGACAGCTTTGTTTTGATTTCTAAACAAAGAAACGGTGTCACTGTAATATTTGCATAGGCATGATAACAATGTTTTAGACCCCCCTTTAAAAGTCGCATTTTTGCGACTTCGGCGCTGAGCCAGGTGGTCGCATTTTTGCGACTTCGGCGCCGAAAGGGTTAAATGAAAAACAACTTAGGAGGAAATAAAATTCAGTTGTTTTGAAAAGGTTCGAATGTTAGCGTTTGATTAGCGCCTTATTAAAGTTGACGTGATTTCGACGTACAAAGTATGAAAAATATGATTTCCCATGTTTTTGTTTTTCTATATAAAATATCGAAACAACACGAAAAACAACAATGAGCGTACAGCTGGATCGCGTTATCTCGAAGTCATAACAATGAGATATCCGAAGTTTTACTCAAAGAATATTTTTACCCTTACTTTACACGTTCTAATTTTTGTCACTTACCTGTTTCCTGTACACACCCTGGTTTTAACGCACCGACACTCCCGCAAACAGATCGTGGGGAAACTTAGTAAAAGAAGCAAAAGCTGAAAGTAAGCATTGTCGTCTTTTCCGTCAGTACTTTATACCTATTGTATTAAGGCTGAAGTTTTTGTTAAATCTTTTTTGCTATCGGAAGCACATTTCAGAATGGACCTGCCAGAAATGGTGTATACGACTCCTAGTAACGGGTATACGACTTCTGGTAACTAGTAATGGTTATATGACTAATTATGCTAATTAGTAATGGGTATACGACTAATGGTCATATGTACTGGGTATTCCGCTTATGCTAATTAGTAACGATAATACGACTTCTGGGTAACTAGTAAAGGGTATATGACTATTGTAAATTAGGAATGGGTATATGACTAATGTTAATTAGAAATGGGTATACCGCTAATGGTAATTATTGGTGGATAAACGACTTAATGATGATTAGTAATGGGTATACGAATTAATGTTTATTGGTAATGTGTATACGTGCTAATGATAAATAGTAATGGGTATACGACTAATGATAATTAGTATGGGGATTCCTTGAAATTGTTGTTGTGTTACATGATTCCCCGCAGAGTTCTTCTGAACTTCTGAACTGAATCAAAACAAGTATCGGATGTTTTCTCTGAAAAATATGTACCTTTTATTTCATCCTTACTTCATTCTTACTTATAATTTTTATATGGTGTGGATTTGAAGTCCCAGATACAAACAAGACTCGGAAAACAGAGGGTAAAAATGATTACCAAGTTTTCTCTCAATTTGTCTCATTATGTCCAACATTTTATTGATTGTTTTTTATTTTGATGTATCTAATAAAAAAGAAAAAGGAATACAACGAGATAAAAAGTGATATTCTATGAACTATTTTCGTTGATATATTACACACACATCCTATTTGTACTCATAACAACAAATGAATTTGCATTTACTTTCGTTTTATTTCTTCTGTCATCTTTCACTGGAAGTATATAAGTTGCCTTTCTTATTGAAGCCTAAAGATTTGTTAAAATGTATGACATAGGCCTACTTAATTTTTACCAAAGGACGATTTTTTTAAAAAACGTTTTTGGTAGTTTAAATAGGAGCGGTATGGAATGTTGCAAAAGTACACAAAAGCTGAGGTAATATCTTTCTCTATTTTCTAACACGGTAGGGATTGTGCATGATGGGATGGATAACAAATACGAAGTATACGGACAAATTTGCCTCGCTTCAGGTAAGATATTGTGCAATAATTTTCTTATTTCTGCTCCAATTTTCAAGCGGTTTGTTGCATGTACCCCGCATTAGTGAGCTCTTTCCTCGGATATATGACTTGTTTGTAGAATCTTTGTACTTTGTCCAAAACCGACCAGAAAAACGACAAAAAATTCAGGCCCTTTTTCTAGTCGGTTGGGATCGGTTTTTGAGTAAAGTAGCCTACAGGGAAGTTCCAGATAAATAATACATTTGAGAAAAAGGCTCAGTAAGACGGAGTACATGCAACAAATCGCATGAAAATTGACGCAGAAATAAGAAAGTTATTGCACAAATTCTTACCTGAAGCGTGGTTAATTAGGCCGTAGTCGTTACCATTTCGCTTCCTGGTCGGTTGGGACAATATTTCGGAAAAAGTATCATGAGTTATCTAATATGTCATACATCCGATGAAAGAGCTCGATAAGGCGGGGTACATGCATCTTCGCTAGCCAAGGTTGAACCCACCTACGTTTGTATTCACCCTTGGCGGATTTAGTCCGATTTTCTTGAAATCGCGAAGCGCCGCCTAGCGGTTGTTCTGCTGGTTGTTTACGTCCATTATTGATGACGTCATTAACGCGCGTTGTCTTTCGCGTCGTACGTCGTGCAGATTATGTAAAAGTTAGCTGTTTTTTCGGTCGAATTGTCGAAAGTATAATAATTCGTCGATTAAACTTAGAGAATTCCTGTCTATTGCAGTGAAATTCGTAAGAAAAATCGTCCATCTTCGCGTTTTTGAGTTGCAAATGCAATGCTTTTTCCCGCCCGTTGTCATGATTTGGTTACTCATAACAAATGTATCAGTCGACAATCTGATTGGTTCCAGCGAGACCTCGCTGGAACCAATGAAAACGCTTTCCAGGAGACCAAGAAAATCGGACTAAATCCGCCAAGGGTGAATACAGAAACGACGTTACGTCGTAGATGTCACCCTTGGCTTGCGAAGATGGGGTACATGCAGCAAACCGCTTGAAAATTGATACAGAAATAATAGAGTTATAACAAAATGTCTTACCTGAAGCGAGGCGAGTTGGCATCAAATTTTGTGCAAACAATAGACTGAGTTTACCGTTATGTTTTAATAAACCGTCGGTGTTGTTATAACATCTCGTAACTACGGTTTGATTCAAGCCGTAGTTACGAGATTTTATAACAACACCAACGTAATACTATTCATTTGTCCGAAATTACGTCACGGTTTGCTTTATAAAATCGTTCCCTATTGTCGGTAGTCGTTATCCATCCCATCATGCACGATCCCCACCGTGATTCTAAGTTAATTTCAAATGTTCATTTAATATTTTAAATGACCATTTCTGCTGCCTGATATACGTGAGTGTTGGACGTTGTAAGGGCCTTACTTAAGGTAGAATACCCGTAATGTGGTCATTTTGATAATTTATAAAACATCGAATACTTTCGAACGGCGTCTTTACGTATCCGAACCTATTCGGGCACGGTCGTAAACATTCGGCGGTGGAACCTTCCACCGCCGAACGTTTTCGACGTCGCCAGAATAATAACAATGTCGTGCGAATCTCATTACGGGTAGACTACCTTAACACATTATAACTTCTGCAGGAATGCTATCCCTTGCTGAATGAGATTAGTGGCTAAATATCATGTATATTCATGCTTTTAATTCGAATTGCTTCCCGAACGCCAAACACTTTAAAAATGAATCACTGTGCACAGCATGTTTAAATCGGTTAAATTAAAATATATATGTACATTTACCGACAGACAAATTTCCAAGAATTGTGTCTAAACACGTCATAGACGGACAATAAAAAGAAATGAATATATAAAAGAAACACTTCAAAACCAATATTGTAAAACATTTATAAACCATACATGTATCTGCCAAACAGAATTCTACAAATAGGAAACGATTTTTTCCAGTTAACCTTGACGTTATTTCGGACAAACAATTGTATTTCCGTAGGTGTTATTATAAATTCTCGTTACTATGGCTTAATTCAGGCCGTAGTTACGAGATTTTATAACATGACCGACGGTTTATCAAAACATAACGGTAAACCTAGTCTTTTTTAGAACAAAATCCATTGCTATTTAAGCAATGTTCGCAGAAGAAAGCAAAATATGGACGCTATTCTCACAAAGTCCTAGATATTGATGATTTGCTACATCTATTTGAATGTTTAAGCAAGAAGATAAACATATTGTCGAAAAAAGTAGAGAATGCTACTCACCAGTATTGTTTTCTTTTCTAACAATATTCCCCACATCTTTGTCAGGAAAGAGATCTACTTAATAAGTAATAAAAGATATCTTGTGATGAAAGTTGAAACAATGACAGTTTAACATCAGGCTTATATTTATATCCTAAACAATACCGGTTTTGAAATCTCTCAAAGAAAATTGTCATGTAAATATTAAAACAATTGAAGAAAATGATGATAACCTGCACCTTACTTTATGTCTTTATACGTATCTATCTAAATTGTACTCAAATTAATTCTGTACTACCCCTTCGAAAAAAGTTCAAATTCGCATTTCTAGTTCTATAAATGTTCTAGAACGTTATAGATCGTTACATGGCTGTTCTAGAACAGTTTTAGAATTGCCATTTAACGATCTAGAGCGTTCTAGGACATTTCTTGAACTAAAATGAAATTTTCACAATTGTAATAACACGAGTTTTGTTGGATGTAGAACCTTTCTATTTGGACTACACTGAAATTTAGCAGATGGGGAATACGTTTAAAGAAAAGAATTGAATAGACCGTTTTAGTTAGAAAAAATACATGTTGATAAATTGTCTAAGAATTGTACATAAACACGTCATAAACGACAATAAAAAGACACTAAACATGTAATGTAGGCGCCTTAAGTTTAATCCTTTCCCAAACTAGATATCTAGGTCTCTAACTGAAATGACTATGGAAAACATTGAGACAAAAGAAGAAAATGCTGGTGACCAGCATTTTCTCCTTATGTTTCAATATTTTCTTAGCTATACTATTTACAATAACTTCGATTTTGTCTTCTGTAGTAGCATTTGAATTGGATCTCCCTAGAATTGTATGTTCGGGAAAGAGTTAATAATTCGCTACGGTATAGAGATGGAACCTTCTATGTGAGAGAGCAGCTAGAGGCTGGATTTAGATATTGCGGTAGTACAAGTGAAAGAAATACCAGGAATCCATTGATTAATGCTCCATCCGCCGCGATATGGCCATAGCAGTTAACCGACAACTGGTACAGTACATCAGTTCTTTTAACCCTTTCCCATACTAAAGAAATTTGATCTTTTTGAGCTGAACGATTTTGCGGACGAGAAATTGAATAATGATAATGATAAGGATACGATTCATTTCATGATAAAACACAGCATATGATGTGGCAAAAGCAGAAAGTTTTGAGTATCAGCATTTGCATCTTTGGCTCAATGTTTCCTCATATGCGTCGTACAGCATGTTTTAAGCGATATAGTCGTGATGTGAACGTAGAATTGTATGTGTCCAGATATACAATAACCTCATGATATACAATATCGACTCTTGGTAAAGTGCATTTACTTTCATATTGCTCCGAAAGGCCGTAACTACAGCCTATAATTACGACATTTTCGAACGCAACTTACAAAATGTAGATCTGTGGCCAGTTTCAACAAAATATTTAAGACGTATTTTTGTCTTACCGATGACTTACGACAAGTTTCGGGCAAGAAACGCCTATCGCCAATCTATCAAGACTTTCGTTATGCGGTTGTTGTTTTTAGCGATATGACTCCTGTGAGTAAAAAATAAGTCTTAAATACTAGAGTGGCGACACCTAAAGGATGTCACAGGAAAGAATGAGTGAAAACGAAAGTTTATTTTTCGGTTCAGTGTAGTAGGAAAACGATAGAAATTGGTCGACACAAGCAATTTCTATCCTTTTCCTGCTATATCTCAATGGCTTTACATGTATCTATTTCAAAATAATCTTATTTCGAAATATTTTATATCAGGATGGGACTAGATTTTCCACCTCGACTTCAGCAGAAATTCGACTCGTCCGATGTCAACATAACGAATGTCAACTGTACTTCTGATGATTTTCCAAACTTTCTTCCATTTAGACAAAAACATAGTTTTTATTTGATTTTTGTGGGGAAACCCTGTTAGAAAAAGGAAACATCAAAGAAAAAAGAGTGCTGATAACCAGCATTGTTCCTTTTTCCTCAATATCAAAATGGTTTTGTCATCTAGGAAGGGTTAAGAATTTTTGGTCTTGACATCTATGTGCAAAACATGTTTAGTAATTATTGAGAGACATGGGGACCAGAATGGCCATATATCGCTCACCTGACTTTAGTGAGGCGGGACTTTATGTCCGGGGAGCTAATGTCACAGCCCTAGTGCCGGCGTCACGTCCCGTCCCATCGCGTCTTCACTTGAAAAACTTTAACCTGGTCTATATCTCAGGCACTATTAGAGATAGAGCCTTGATATTTCATACATAGATATATCTCGACAAGACGTTCAATTTGAGGCAATGACCTTTGACCTAGTGACATTGACCTTTGAGTTTTACCTACTTTTGAAAAACTTTAACCTGGTCTATATCTCAGGCACTATTAGAGATACAGCCTTGATATTTCACACATAGATACATCTCAACAAGACCTTTCATTTGGGACCATTACCATTGACCTTGTGACCTTGACCTTGGAGTTTGACCTACTTTTAAAAAATTTGCTGTTTTTGTGACAAGCTCCCATATAGGCGAGCTACGTTGTCTGTGGATAACTCTTGTTAACATAAAGTCATTTCTGCCAAGTTTGGTACAAAATGGCCCAATGATTAAGGAGAAGATTATCTTTGAAGAAGTTGGATAAGCCCTGCCACACCCTCATTTTTTTAAAAAAAAAATCTACAAACCTGTAACAAATGTTGAAAATAATGACTCAAGGAACATTCCCGCCAAATTTGGTTCAAATTGACCCAATGCTTGATTGAAAAATAATCTTATAACTTCTCCAAGTCTGATAAGCACCGCCTTACCAACCTGCCACGCCTTTATTTTTTGATGAATCAAAAGTTCACGAAGGGGTCATGCAAGAAACATTTCTGCCAAGACTGAAGTTTGGTTCAAATTGGCCCAATGGTTTTTTGCCACGCCCACATTTGTGGGCGATGAATCTAAAGATTTATGACAGAATGTTGAAAAGGGTCGCTCAAGGAACCCTCCTGCCATGTTTGTTTCAAATTTGCCCGATGGTTGATTTTTAAAGAATTTTTCATAATTTTTCCAAATCTGGTAAGCCCCACCAAGCAACACCCTCTTTTTTTGATTAATCATAATTTGACAAATAAGTTTTGAAAAAAAGGTCACCCGAGGAACATTCCTGGCTAGTTTGGTCAAAATTGGCCCGACTGCTTAGGAGAAGATTTTTAAAGGAATTGACAAACGGACATACAGACAGATGGATGGACGGCCGACGGACAAAAAACGACCAAAATATCTCACTTTGAGCACTTCATGCTCAGGTGTGCTTGTAAAACTACAAAATTATTAAACTGTTAATTTGTGCAGTTTTTATCGTAATGAAAATCAAGAGCAAACCTCTCCTTGTTTTCATTTCTTTTAATAGTATTTGGATGATAATCCAGTCTCTTCCTCTGCTTTTAAAGGGCTTGGGACCTTCTAGTCTAAACCACATTTTACTTGATAGAAATATTCATAATTTCTACAATAAGTGTCTAGTTGCACCAAACAATGAGAATTCATATTTTATGCAGAAATGTGAATATAGACTAGGCAGCATTAGGAGATGGACCTCTCTTGACAGTCATTGAGTCCTCTAAGTGATCAGAAGGTAATTGTTCTCATTGATATGATAATTGTCTAATCCAAATTCAAAGTGTTTGTACTTGCAGACTACAAATTGATAAGGCAAAACATTTGAGAATGGGTTCATATTATTAGGCAAAAAAATGCATGGAAAAGCAGTAAATTCCCATCATGTGTATTTCTCTTCCTCAAAAGCTTTCATCAAATCAGCCATGAGAATATTTATTTTTTAATCACCAGATCCAACCACATTGATGGAAAAAGTGAAATTGTTGTTCATAAGCAGTTTCTTCTATTTCTCAACATCTTCCTGTATTAGGAATGCCAAATAAGACAAAGAAAACATAGCATTTTCATCATAATGAACCTACAACATTGAGGGAACAAGATAAATTTCTGGTCATCTGCACAATTTTCTTATACCTCAATGCTTTAACATTTGTCTGTGTAAACTATATCAAAAATACCCATTTTCATCATAAGATCATACTACAATGATAGAAAATGATTATCAATCATATTTCTTCTCTTTCCTTAACATTTTAACAACTCCCCAAGTTACATGTAAGCATGTCAAAGGAAACATAGAAAATGTTCCATTGTCATCATCTGATGCTACATTGACGAGGGAAGGAGAGAAAGGGCTTGGGAAAACATTGAGACAAAAGAAGAAACTACTGATAACAAACAATTTCTCATTTTGTCTCAATATTTTCTGTGTTGTTTTATACATATTTTTTTATCTTTCGCAGCATCTCTTTTGACACCAACAACAGCTTTCAAATTGGATCACCCTAAAATTTTGCCATTTGGGAAAGAGTTACTATCTTTCTTTGATAGGCATGTAAAATCAGACCAAGAAAATATTCCCTTTTCATCAACTCTTCCTACAACATTAAGGGGAAAAGAGAAATCACTGATTATCCTCATAAATTTCTTTCCACCAAAATGTGTTTTAATCTCTCTGCATGAGGTTTTTCAAAATTAATCAGACCAAGAAATAATTCCCCTTTCATCACCTCATCCCCCCAACATTAAGGAAACAAATAAATTACTGGTTATCCAAATAAACTTATCCCCCCAGTCTTTCAACAGCTCTCTGTGTAAGGCATGTCAATTCAGATCAAAGGAAAATTCCATTTTCATTACTTCAACCTACAGTAACGATACAAAGAGGAATTAAATATTGTCATTTTCTTATTTTCTCTCAATGGTATAAAATCTTCCTGTATTAGACATGGTTATCTGAATGAACCAAGAAAACATTCCCTTTTTAATCAACTGGTCCCGTTGCACTGAAAGAAAAGGAGAAAAACAGATTATGAGTGACCTTTTCTTCTCTTTTCTCTGCGTTTCACAACTTCTTGTGTTGGGCAAATCAAATCAGGCAAAGAAAACATTCCGTTTTTCATCAACTGGTCCTATTACACTAAAGGAAAAACAGAAACAAAAATTTCTTCTTTTCCCTCAATGTTTCATCATCCACCTGTGTTCAAGGGCAATTAAAATTAGACCAAAAAATCCTTTTTTAATCAACTGATCCTATAACACTGAAGGAAAAAGAGAAAATGATTATTGGTGACATTTTCTTCTTTTCACCTATTGTTTCATCAACTTCCTGTGATGGGAAAATCAAGTAACTTATAAGACCAAGAAGACATTCCATTTTTTAATAAACCAGTCCTATAACACTAAAGGAAAAGGAAAAATTGAGTATTAGTAACATTCCCCTCTTTCCCCCAAATATTTCATCCTATTCCTATGTTGGGCAAATCAAATCAGACCAAGAGGACATTCTTTTAAAAACAAATGGTCCTGTAACACTGAAAGAAAATAGAAATAATAAGTGGTATTTCTTCTTTTCCTTCAATGTTTTGTCAGCTTTCTATTTTGGACATGTATCAAATTAAAGACCAAGAAAATACTCCATTTTTATCAATTATTCCTACATCACTGAAGAAAATAAATATATTTGTAATATATGTCATTTTTCTTTATTCCATAAATATTCCTGAATAAGACATGACAAATCAGACAAGAAAATATTCCCCTTCAATCATCTCATCCAAAAACATTAAGGAAACAAGAGATATTGCTTATCATCCGCACAAACTTCTTTGCCCCAATGTTTTACAGTTTGCTTAGCAAGGTATAACAAATCAGACATTTTTTATTATTTTCACCTATTACATTGAGAGAAAAAGAGAAATTGCTGGTTGTCTGCATATACTCCTTTTTTCCTCAATACTTTAGCAACTTTCCTTGTATGGCATATCACAGACAAAAATATTCTATTTTCATCACCAGATCCTATAACATTGATAGAAAAGGATAAAATATTATTTGGCATTTTCTTCTCTTCCCGCAACATTTTAACATCTTACTAAGTTGGCTATGTCAAAGGCATGTGAAAGGAGACAAAGCAAATATTCCATTTTCATCATCTGATGCTAGAATATTAAAGGTACAAGAGAAAATGCTTATTATCAATATTTTTTCTCCATGATCTAACATATGTCTGTATTCAAGGTAGGGAATCATGTATGACACAACAAAAACAACAACAATTGCAGAAAATCTTCAATGAATATTTAAATATGACAGACTTGAATTTGATTTGAAGCAGATAATTGTGTAAACATGTCAGAAATTAGTAGGGTTAGATGGATTTATCATCAAATTAATTGTATAGATCTGTTTTTAAAAAAGCTATTAACTCTTTCCCCAAGCAACAAAATTTTAGTGTGGTCCTATTTCAAAGCAGCTACAAATGACAAAATGTATGCTGATAAAATATGAATTGCTGCATGAGAAAGCACAGGAAATAATATTGACAAGAAAATGCTGATAACAAGATTTTTCTCCTTTTGTCTTAAAGATTTCCCAAGCCTATCCTCTTAGAGATGTCAAAACCAGGGAGGCTGGTTTTGTTTGGGAGAGGGTTAGTAAATATACTAAAATAACATTTTCCTCAGCAGTGTTTAACCCATTACCAAACAACAAAATTTTAGCCTAGTTTTAAAACTCATAGGTGTTGCAGACGACAATTTTCACTGAACAAAATTTAATTTTTTTGGTCTTTCTTTGTAGAAAACATTGTGGGAAATGAAGAAATTGAATGTCACAAGCAATTACTTCATTTTCCACAATGTTTTCCAAACCTTTATTTTGTGGGGCATCCACAAGCGTCAATGTGTGGGAAAGGGTTAAAGGATCTATTACATTCAGAGAACATGCGTGGCCTTGTTTTATCTTCTCTACTTTGAACCATTTTTAAATCGTTATTTAACAAAATTATTTAAGATTTTCTGCATTTATTGTTGTTTTTGTGACTCCTCTCTGTGGTGCTAAGCAAACCATAAACTGGCGGAAAAAGAAATGAATGATTATTTGCATAATCATTCTTTTTCCTCAACATTTGAACAACTTCCTGTGTTAGGCATGTCAAAGGAGACAAGGGAAATATAAAAAAAATTCATTATGATCCTGCAATATAGAGGGAACAAAAAAAATCTGATTATCTACATGTATTCCTTTTTCCTCAATGATTTAACAGCTTCCTGTGCTATGTATACCAAATCAAAACAAGCAAGTGCTGTCAGAGACATATAATAAATACTTCCCTAATAAGTGTTTGTCACAAGAAAATATTACTTTACTTGAAATGCAATTCAGAATGTAGCTGTTTATTATACTCAACAAATGGTTGGTAATAATTCTAGTTTAATCGAGGACTCAAAAGGTAGTCAAATCCTAATGAGAATTCATGGGACGTTGGAATAATATGGGCGACATCATAAACAATCCCTGCTGGAATGCTCCAGTGGGCCCAGCCCAATGTTTACGACATCGCCAGAAAAGGTTCGGATATGTAAGGAATGTAAACCCCTGTGAAAAATTCATTTTAGTTCGAGAACTGTTCTAGAGCATTAAATGGCAGTTCTAGAACTGTTCTATAACTGCCACTTAACAATCTAGAATGTTTTAGAACATTTCTAGATCTATAAATGCTTTCTTGAACTTTTTTCGCAGGGGAGTGCCACCCACCCAAGGAACATTTCTGCAAAGTTTGGTCAAAATTGGTCAACTAGTTTGAGAGGAGACAATTTTAAAAGAAAAAGTAACACATGGACGGACAGACGCACATACAGACACACAACAAACACAACCTCATGACAATAGCTCGCTGGTCTTCAGCCAGTGGAGCTAAAAATGATTGGAACAGATAGTGGCATTTTCTGATCTTCCATCAGTGTTTACCAGAGGTCATAGATCTACGCTTTCATCACATTATCCTTAAATATTGATAGATAACCAAAATTATGAAACTGGAGATAATTGTTTTTTACCCTTTTTCTTCAATGTTTATCCCTCTTCCAAACATTGAAATTTGAGGGGGTTCACTTCAAAAACTACTACAGAAAACAAAGTGAAATGCAAATGATGTTAGTGTAGCACTGAAATGTTGAGATTGGAGAATTAAATGCTACTGTAACAATGTTTGACTAAGCCTATTCTAACATGGTGGGGAGTCATGTGACACAACAATGGTAGAAAATCTTCTATAACTTTGTTGATATGTGACCCATTAATGATTTGAAAGTTGTTTGAATCAGAGAATGCAGAAAAATGTCAGGAAATTTTGAAGTCGGCTGATAAAAAAGTTTTGTTGGTTGTCAATAATTTTTTTATCAGCTGATTTTTTAAAGATTTACCATGTGCAGCTATTTTCTGCATTTGCATACCTTAACTCTGCTTCTGACCAAATCCATATTGGATATCAACATAGTTACTGGAGATTTTCTGAATTGGTTATTATGTCCTGTGATTCCCTGTGTTCTAAAATGGACATGTCAAAACCAGGGCTTGTTTGGGACAGAGTAAAAAGCTTCTTAATGCTAGGTTCCCACTGCTGATCTGATCAACTCGATCAACACGACCACCTAATTTACCCGATCAAGCCCGACCAAATGTGTATACACGACTTCTTCTTGATCTCTAGTCGATCAAACTAGACCCCTGCCCAAGCACTCCCGATCATTTCCCGATTGAAGCCCGACCATCTTTCCGATGTCTACCCGATCACCTTGTACTTAATTCGAGCCCTACACGATCAATACCCGACCATCTCGATCTGTACACGACCAGATCGAGCTGATTCTATTCTAGGTGTTCTGAATGAAAATTGTTTTGCAGCGTCTGTGATTATCACATATTCATAACAAGTTCATTATATTGTCAGTTTAAATATGTACATAATCTAAATGTGACGTAAATGTACTTTTAGCTATCGACCCATCCTTAATCTGATTAAATATAAAGATTAATGCATTCTTTAAGGCGTTTAATACCATTATATGAATTGTGCGTGTTATGTCTCAGTGCGGGGAATCACGTGAAACACAATTTCCGATAATTTCAATATTTCTGTTAATATACTCTGCGCAGGATCTCGTGCAGTTTGTACACATTTTTTGCCACACGACCTAGTGTTCCCACTGCCGACCAGATCAACTCGATCAAGCGGTCGAATACAGGTTGAGCTAGGTCTGCAAGAGTGATCGGGAGCGGTCGAGATACTCGAAATTGATTTGCATCGCTCGGGCTTCCTACTCGAGTGTTTTTGACATGCAAGTCGAGTGTGATCGAGTACAAAAATGATCGAAAAGCGATTGTGTATTGATCGGGTAGAAGATCGACCTTGTCGTGAATCAGTCGGGTCTGAAGATCAAGTGTGATCGGGTAGATAATTTGTATTCCGACCTGCACTGAGCGTGTACTCGATTACCTCGACTTTTACTCGAGTAATTTCCGACCACACCCCGATCAACTCTACCTCTGATTCAACTGTTCACTCAATCAAATAGGATGAAGAGGTCGGGTTTGATCGACTAGAGATCGAGAAGAAGTCATATGGTCGGGATTGATCGAGTGCACTTAAGCGATCCAGTAGATCGAGTTGATCCGCTGCCATAGAGCAGTTGGAAGCACTCGATCACCTCGACTTGTACGAGTTATTCCTGAACGCATTCCCGATCAACTTGACTTCTGCTCCAACTGTTCATCCAATCAAATCCCGGTAAAAGATATCTACTCGAGCACACACGATCTCTACTCAAGTGATTGCCGATCAGTTCGATCTTCTATACGATCGATACTCGAGCATCTTCCCGATGTGTTTTCTACACGGATTTTTTTGACGTGTCAAGACAAGTTGGCAGGATTACCGATCGATGTAGACCAAACTAGACCATCTCGACTTATCCCGATCACCCTTGCCGACCGACGTCGACCGGTACACGATCGCTTGGTCAGGTCTGATCGAGTTAATTTGATCGGCAGTGGGAACCTAGCATTAGTTACAATTAATGTAAAGTTTAATCAACAACTTATAAATTCCATATTTTTCAACACCTGATCCTATAAGATTGAAGGGAAAAGAGAAATGCTAGTTTTCAATACTTTCATCATTTACCTCAATGCTTGAACATTCTGCAAACCACCCATATAATGAAATTCATATGACGTTGGAATTCTTCGTGTGACATTGTAAATGTTTGTTACAAATCTGATCTATGTGCGCACATTACAGGCCCGTAGGAAGCAATTTCATATTGGGGTGGCTAAAGCCCCAGTGTCTGAATATTGGGGGGCTAAATTGGATTTTGTAATATTTTGAAAAAAAGTTTGAGAAAACCAATTTGTTCTACTAGTTACCCTATACACATGCCTATTTAGTTCAGACGATCCCTTGAAATCATCCAAAATTGTACATACATTGTTCATTTAATACTTAGTCTTTATCGTGCTTTGATTTCTTAGGAAGCGATGCAGCGAATCGGATAGGCCATGGGCAAACCGAAAGTAGGAATTCACATTGCAATGCAATTCTGAAAAACGCTTGAGAAAACCCATTTGTTCTATTAGCAACACACATATCTAGTCAGATAAGACGATCCCTTGTAACAAGTCAAGTTGACCAGTCCAAATTGAATATGTAGTGGTCATTCAATAGTTAAGTACTTCTCGTTCTTTGATTTCTTATAGCGATTCGAAATGGTATGCATAAATGCGTTGCATTTAAACGGATAGGAAAAATACATGTCCATCATGCGCAAACCGGAAGTAGGGGCTTTCCATTGCTATGCAAAGTATAAAACTATACTAAACTGACACGATTTAAAAACGCAAAACACATTTTCATTAACCATTCCTTCCCTATTGCCTAAATCGGCACAAGATTTGGGGACATGTATGAGGCAATGTATACGCATCACTACCCAGCACTTTTGTCGTGTTTACTGTAAACTTTCCGGACATCTGAACCGCCCATCATTAAATGCTCGTGTGTCTCGTGCATTCAGACCATGTGCTAAATCACTAAAAAATTTTGTGTACAAATTGCCACTTTGATTTACTTATTGAAAACAAACGAGAACTACGAAACAAAATTGCGTACAAAAAACTGAGGCTTACTTTGGGAAAAAGGAACCGAGTTTTTGGGCTTTTGGTTGGCGGTGTTTCGCAAATGAAGGTAGCTAGACGCTTTAATGTAGCCGAAACGACGGTTCCAAGGTTTATGAGACGTGTAAACGACAAGGGAACATTTACAGACCACCTATGTCCCGGTCAGCTGCGTGTAACAACTGTACGTCAACACATTTGTATACGTCAACGTCACTAACGTAACAGATTTGTGACGGCTCAGTCTACAGCAAATTCTATGGTAGGTAATCGCATGTGGTCTATACTTCATGACACGGTGATAAATTGTCTGTGAAAACACGGGGTTCGCTGTCGTCGTCCTGTTCGATGACAGGTCCTTGACTCAACGTGCATTTTTGCATAATCTGCCGTCAATTCAGGCATAATTCATGGCTTTAAAGGTCATTTTCTGTCCTGTTATGCTAACACGTGTAACATTTACAATTTTACATGGCTATACATCTGTTTTGTAAGATGTAGTGGATACCATTTGTAAAAGTACTTTATTGCGTTTTTAAATCGTGTCAGTTTAGAATTCTGTTTACACGAATTTTCAGCTTGGTCTGAGATTAAACGAACTTCAAAGTATACTTATAGTACTGCTTGAAAAATTATACCGTGTAAACAGTTTATGTGTAGGTTATATATACGACTTTCAAGTACAAATAATTATCCCTCATGACGTAATTTCTAAAATTTGAATATGTATACCACAATATGTATCGCGCATGGCGCGATACAATAAAAAGTTAATAAATATGTAAAGAAGAATTATCAAGATTAATCACCCATATTATTTATACAACATATCTGCCAAATATGATTTTCTCAATGTTCATGATGCATCCCAGGCAGTAACAAGATCTAGAAGCGATTCTGACAAGTTATCGGATATTGGTAATTTGTTTCTCGGAATGGTATAGTTAACCGTGTTCTTTATAGGCGCTCAGGCAATTCTGAACGCGGCGTGGATTGGATACCATGGGATGTTACATTGGAATTTGAACAATTGAGTAAATTGTAAGGATAATACGTTTGATTATCAAAAGGAATATTCTAGGTCTGTGAATATTTATTTTGTCCTTGATATTTCTTATAATTTGTAAATCTCTTATTTCAGTTTATTTTTGTTTTCTTAATTCTTCTGTTGGTCTGTGTCTATATTTCTTATGTTCACACTTTTAAGCGATGGTCAAGATCGCGACTCATTTATGATATTATTCAAAGTCCTGTTTACACATGAAATATGCGTGTTTTTTCTTGTTTTTTTTTTAAATAAATTTGTGCATTGAATAATCTCTGTAAACGGAATAAGTATTCTCAGTACATTGTGTATATGGGAACGCATTTAGGAAATATTAAGGGAAACAGTAAAAGACTGATCAATAATCATTTTCGTATTTTCTATCAATATTATGTTGCCTTTAACCCTTTCCCAAACAAGACGTGGTTTTGACATCCTTAATAGAGATGGTTTGAGAAAACATTGAGGCAAATGAAGAAAGTGCTGATAATCAGCACTTTCTCCTTTTGTCTCAATATTTTCTAAGCTATATTGCACCCCATTGTTATCTTCTTTAACACCAATTTTGTCGTCTATAGCAGCTTTCAATTTGAACTGCTGAAGAATTTGGTGGTTTGGGAAAAGGTTAACTGGTCTGAAAATGTGTTTTAGGAGAGGGTGTGTTCAGCACTCAACATCTGTCGGGCATGAAGTGACAGCTTGTATTAAAATAAAACACGAATTTTACAATTTCTTTTTCTACATCTAATATACTGCGATATAATTTTGTTCAAGGTCAAATCAACCATTTATTTTCCGATGTTTAAAAATAATTGCACGTTTGGTAGGGCAACAGATAAGAGAGGATAGATACATTCAATTTTATTACTTGTAGCCTACGTATTTAAATCTAAATCATATGTGTTTGTTACTCGTTTAAATCGGCTCGAAGAAAAAAATATTAAGGAAAAATACGATTCTAATTGTACACCACCGCCACCATAACCACCATCAACAAACATCAACAACAACAACTTGAAAATACGAAAGTACTGTATTTTCTTCCTTTCACTCATTTATGTGTTACACGCATCATAATTCATTCCAGAAATGATTACACCAATACGAACCATTTCTATTTTGGATCTGCATTTATTTTGTTTTAAATGCCTCAAGATGACGATATCTATGGAATGATTTCATAATTATTTTATTTGAAAGCTGATTGTTGATTTTCTATTCTACAAGACGTAGATGAGAATTATAAGATTAAAATTATGAGCTACACTCAAAAAGCCAACATAGGATAAGAATTTAGGCAGTACCAAAATTTAAACCAGACAAAGGGTATATCGTCGCTTTTCATCGAAAACCTCGTATCTGCAGCTTGTTTAGACCTGCAGATACTAGGTTTTCGTTGAAAAGCAGCAACATGCTGGTATCTGAAGATAAAAATTTATGAACATTCCGACATTTTGTACAATTCGTCATCAGCATTTTCTTGTCTCAATATATCCTCAGGCCATTTAACATAAGGACATTAATACCAAGTCTTATTTGGGAAAAGTTTCAAATAAGATCAAAATTGTTCATTTCTGTTTGTAGATTAGGTGCAGTGAATTCTCTATAATGGAATTACTTTTCTACAAACTGTCAATTACGTGAGTGTGTATATTTGTTTATAAGATTTTAATTCATCAAATGGAATATTCACGACTAGTGATGGATGAGCCCATAGTTAACGAGATGACTACACAGACTGTGTTAAATGTTACAAACGCCTCCATGATGATGCCACCCCTGCCCGTATTTAACGAGGCGTCAATGGTGGAGACGCTCATCATGGGTACAATGTTCTTTGTGTCCTTGTTCGGAAATTTAGCCACGATTGTTCAAATGTATCGTATGAGGAGAAGGAAATCGACCGTGAACACTTTGATTATAAATCTCGCCACGGCTGACTTATTGGTGACATTCTTCTGTATGGGTACAGAAGCCATCTGGAACTCCACGGTTCAGTGGTACGCCGGTGACGTCATGTGTAAATTTGTGAAGTTTGCTCAGGTTTTCGCGCTCAATTTGTCCACGTGTGTGACGGTTGTAATTAGCCTGGATCGTTGTTGTGTGGTTCTGGATCCGATGAGTCGAAATAAGGCCCCGAGAAGAGTGCGGACTATGATCATCCTGTCTTGGATTGCCTGTACCGTGTTCAGTATTCCACAAGTAAGTTGACCTTTAAGAATAGCAATAAATTGTGTGCTAAAAATAGACTGGGTTTACCATTATGTTTCGATAAACCATCGGTGTTGTTATAAAATCTCGTTACTACGGCTTGAACCAAGCCGTAGTTACGAGATCTTATAACAAAACATACGAAATTATATTGGTTGTCCGAAATTACCTAACGGTAAACTGCAAAAAATCGTCGCCTATTGTCGTGTTTTTTTACATTTATGGACGCGAAGCTTTTTTTTATTATTTAACTCGTAATTATGTTTTACAAAGCTTTTTTCTAATCGGAACGTCAACCAAAAGGAATTGCATAGATAAAAGATTGTTTTGTTCTACGATAAATCTTTTGAAATAGGAAATACAATTTAGAGGTGTCTTGTATTTAAAAGCTATGTCCAAAATTAAGATAGAGTATGCATAATGAAAAATTGAGATCACTGTTTAAAGCGAATTCCCAAAGATCGTATTCTAATCAAAAGCTTTTGTAGACCACATTATACAATAATCATGTTGATAAAGAAAGCAATAGAGAAATATTGAAGTAAAGCACGGTGGAAAATCACGTGATACAATATTTTCAGAAAATCTTCAATAATTTTGTAAATACTAAACCGATTTGAACTTGGTTTGAAGCAGAGAATGTGAACAGACGTCACGCATTAGATGGACGTGGTTGATTTATGAAAAATCAACTGATAAAAAGTTTTTGTAGATAAACCAAAATTTTGGTTTATCTTCAATAACTTTTTTTATCAGTTGATTTTTCACAAATCCAACACGTCCAGCTTATTCCTTGCATTTCCCGCATTCTCTGCCTCAAGCCGAATTCAAATTGGTCAATTATTAAAAAAAGATATTGAAGATTATCGGAAATTCTGAGACACGTGATTATACACCGTGTAAAAGGACGAGGCCTTAAAAGACAAGTGCTGGGTCGTAATAAGACGAAAATAATCTTGATGCAAATTTTCACTTGACAGAAACTAACTTCCCTTATCGGCTGCCTACTTTATACGACATTGATTGTACATAACTTTTACCAGTTGACAACAGTGTTCTCTAACTAGCCTGTGTCTCGTTGAAATAAGTATAAACACTGGTGGTGAACTCGGACAAAGCGAGGAACATTTTTCATGAACACAAGGTACAGATACTTCATGTTTAAATGCGCGTTTAAAAACCAGTTTTACTAGTTTGAGCATGTACACTACGATTTGCACGTGTTTATCCGCCCAAAACAATATGGACGAATTGGAGAGACACTTAGAGGCTATTGTAATTTTTGTTATTTCATTTCTCTGACTGATTCTGAAGTTGGTATTACAATTCTTGGAGTAGAAGTTTTTTTCCGATGTGAAAATCGTAGTTAACGTTTTTTGAAGGGGACTTGTACCGTTTATTCATGACACCGTGAACATTTTCAATGGCTGTTCGAATTGCAATGACTTTTGTCCTAACAATAGAATGGGTTTTCGGTTAAATATGGATAAATCGAAGGTGTTGTTATAAAATCCCGTAACTACAGCTTCAATAAAGTTGAGTTTGTGACGTTTTAGATTTACACCGACGAAGCATTAGTGTTTGTCCGAAAAAACGTCACTAGGTCTATACATAGTAGATAAAAATTACTCTTTTTCAAAGACGAATAAATGGTATACAATAATCATTTCCAAAACAATAGGCCTATCTGGTATTGCAGCCCCCAATTAGAAGGCTTTCAGTAATGACCACCATTTAGAAAGTGCTTCGTTTGCCCGTCCGTCCGTTTTTCTACCCGTCCGCCAAGTTCTCTAGCTGACTGCTCTTGGTGTCAAAATACATTAATTTATTATGTTGAGATTTAAAATGTGTGTACTAAATAAGAAAATATGAAAGGAAAATATTAAGAAAAAAAGAGTCAAATTATTTTCAGTATAGATCTATTCTTCTTTTGATTCAATGTTTTTCCAAACCTTTCTAAATGGGGGAAACTGTTTCGGAAATACATAATGTATTTCATTGCTTCGTCTTTGAATATGGATCAATTTTATCAAGAAAGCAGTGATTAATTTCGGACTACGATGGCATTCCGTAAATGTAAATGTAAAACGTCGCAACTAGAGCTTGTTTGAAGCTGTAGTTACGACATTTTATACCAATACCAACGGTTTATAAAAACAGAACAGTAACCAAGTCTATTTTAGCACACAATTGATTGCCATAACCGATATCTCTTATTCATGTGTTCTTCCTATTGATGAGTGAAACATTTTAACCCTTTCCCAAACAATGATTTTGACGTAACCTGTCAACAATAATATTGGGGAAAATACAAAAGTCGGAATGCATAGCGACGAAAATTCTCTTGAAAACTGTCTGAAAGTTTTTTGGACTGTCATATTTACAAAGTCATTGTATAATACATTCACAATTAAACGAGAATAGTTACGGTTCTTTTGGTTTATTTTTAGGTAGAATAGTTACTTTTACCTATGTAAAATTAAAGCGAAACAAAGGTAACTATTCTCGTTTAATTTTGAATCGATTATACATTAAGTATTAGTGTGGCCTTTCGAAGCAGAACTTAAAAAATATATAAACATAGGTATAAGAATTAAATATATAGAAATAGGAAAGTTCCACCGTCCTAAATTAAAGAAATCACCATGGAAACATGCCACATGCGTATAATAATATACACAAAAATATGCTAATTTCAATTTTGATTTTAGTTTGTATATCCTATTGGACATTGTATTGTTAAGAGGTTAAACTGAAAATTGAAAAAGTAGAAGTTGTATGACAATAAG
Organism: Fragum sueziense; assembly: GCA_963680895.1. Lineage (NCBI taxonomy): Eukaryota > Metazoa > Mollusca > Bivalvia > Cardiida > Cardiidae > Fragum > Fragum sueziense. The sequence goes on from OY804598.1 coordinate 12,028,175, forward strand.
CTATACGTTCTTCAACGCCAATTACACAAAACGCGGGAACAACGTCGTATTGTTTGGCGGCGATGTTATAAAGTCATGAAAACAGATCATGAACGTAAACTTTTGTTTCAGGAGAAATGTAGTGAAACGTCTTTTTTAACATTTTATCTTCCAGAAATCTAAAATATTGAAACAAATGGATTTAATCATATTAGCACAAATATACTCCCCGTCATAAGAAAGTAGCCACCTGTCCAATTTTAGAATTATTCATAAATGTACCGAAATAAATACAAGATATTGAAGCATGGCAAGTAAATCGAAAACAGTCGAATTACCCCATTAATTAGACTGTTTCGATTTTCTTGCCATTCTACAATTTTGAGACGATTCCAACACATCCAACGTCTACACGTGACGTCATTCCGACAAGACAACCATTATCGGGACTACTACCTGTGAAATCGACAGAAAAAGGCAAACGTTACAGATAGATTGCTTCCTGGGTTGAGTTCTATCAGCAGTAGAGGCTGATTAACGTATTAGACCATCCGTTTCAGACGTCTTGCGATACCCATAGTCTTGCTACGATGTTATTGACAACATTACCTTCAGTGGTTTAGACAGCATCTATTGTTTTCTAAGGACAATTGCATAGCATGTATTAATACCAACGGTGTTCACACTCGAAAATGTCTTGTAAACGCGAATCTTATCCTTATCCACTTTCAGGAATTGTTACGGTAATAACAAATATAGTGATAAATTGACAATTATTGAAAGTAAAAGATTAAATGTGCATTTGTAAAATTTTATTCATGTACCGCATGCAATCAAGGTGTTAATTAAAAAGGAAATGCGCACTGTTAACTTTTCCCGTTAGTATACTTTAGAATGCATGCCCGTAGAAAGCAATTCCATATGGGCCCTGTCTAGTCCAGTGTCTAATATTCGGGGGGGGGGGGGACTAAATTAGATTTGCCATAAGTTTTAAATGTGAAATGATGAAAATTCGGCATTTTTGCCAACTATGAGGGGTTGGTGGCTCCAGAGTCCCCCTGTTCGTACGGACCTGGGATGTGTGAAGCAGTGGATCCTCCTTAGAATAAATGGGGATAATGGTAATGACAAATATTACAGTATAGATCTGGAAACGTTCATTTAGGCTTTTGCGACCAACATGGATCCAGATCGGACTTTGCATGTGCACTGTCTGATCAAGATCCATCTTGTTCTCATTTAATAGCTTATTCTCCACCTGTACCAAATTTAAGAAGGCATAACGAAAATCTTACCGGTGAAACTCCAACGTAACGATAAAAATGATGATGATGATGATGATGATGATGATGATGATGATGATGATGATGATGATGATGATGATGATGATGATGATGATGATGATATGATAATGATGATATGATGATGATGATGATGATGATGATGATGCGATATTACCGAATAAATGTTTAAATGTGCCGTTAAGTCCAGTGCAATCGATTAATTTATCAAACATGTGCTCATAAACACCGTAGCTGGAAAAGATAACATCGCAAACATGCTGTAACGTTGTCACGAAGAAACCGCACAATGATTTTCAATGACATGACACCGAAAACTGCCATTTACAGCCTTTATTTGTACATTTATATGTCTTTTTTGTATACTTGCAGTGCAAATAGATAAACATAAACAGTGATATCGTACCATTTCGTTCGGGCGATTAAGATCAACCACATGATCTCAATATGCGCTTTGTGCACTTGCAATCCGTTTATACCATTTGAAAATAATGATCGATAAAACTGATATTTTCGTGCGTATTATAATCATATCTAACATACCTTAGTAACTTCCATTTGAGTGCATCCTTTAAAAAAAGACGGAAAAAGAAGTAAAACAAAATGCCACGTGTATTGTTTACAAAAATCCGTATGTGCAATGAAGTATCTGTACCTTGTGTTCATGAAAAATGTTCCTCGCTTTGTCCGAGTTCACCACCAGTGTAAAATTCTTCTCAGGACAATTACCAGGCCCGCTTGCGGCTAAGGTCCTTGTGCCCGTTTTACTAACAAACTTACGCACATTTTTGAAACAACAACGATTCTGAATGGCCGAATAATATGAGGTTATTTAACATGTCTTTGTACAATACTGAATTCTATTGGATGAATACTTTGCAGAACGAGGCTATATTTGGACGAGCGCTAGGCGAGTCTAAATATAGACTTGTTCTGCAAAGTATGAATCCAATAGAATTCGGTATTGTACAAAGACATGTTAAATGACCTCTTTATTTCACATCATTTTTTTCAAACAAAACATGACAAAGATTAATTTTGTATAAAAATTAAGATCTAGATCTAATTACTTTTAATAGAATTCCAACGTGAAATAAAAAAAAAGGAAGAAAAACAATATAGGCCTATGTCATGAAAAAAATGTAGGCTACAAATGTAGGCTACATGTACATTTCTAACACTGTAAATATACAGGGCATCTGACATTTAATCTATTTTTATCGATTTATGTTTGTCTCAAATGATTGAATAGACCGTCATATGATAGTGTGAAATGTACATGAAATTTGTCATATAAACTATCATGCCATGCGTAAATCAACAATGAAAACATTGACAGAAAAGGAGAAATTGCTGATAAACGGCAAATCTCCTTTTCTCCTAGAACTTTTTTGTCAAGCCTTATAATGGATATCAAATCCAGGTCTTGTTTGGGAAAGGGTTAAGTGTGATTTGTATCATTGCTGCAAATTAAATGCGCTACAATTCATAAATGTTTTGAAATGAAAATCTCTTTCGTGTTTTTAAAATCATTTTCTCCTTTTGCCTTAATGTATTCCCAATGTTGTTTTTTTTTTGTTGTTGTTTTTTTTCCAATCACAGAATCAAAGTTATGTCTTGTTTAGGACAGTGAATTCAAAATATCATGTTGAAACAAACATTCAACTCTAATGCACAATTTTGCTTTTGCAGACGAGATCTCTACTAAGGGAGATTACTCTTCGATGCGAATATGGATATTTTGTACGACAGCCTCGATTTGGGAAAAATCCATATTTGTACGGTTCAATCGATATTTGTAGGGTTCAAATGAGTGCAATGCATATTTGGACAGTTCAACCGGTGCATCGTACAAATATCGATTTTGCCGCTTTTGAGTATCGAGAATCCCGTGCGTTCACGCAATTATCTCGTGCGTACAATACGGCTCTAGGTATTGTATACTCACGTGGTAGGAATGGGACGATTTCATTGGTTTACTAATGTAGGGTGTGAAATAATTACTGTTATTATTTCACACCCTACATTAGTAAACCAATGAAATCGTCCCATTCCTACCACGTGAGTATACAATACCTAGAGCCGTATTGTACGCACGAGATAATTGCGTGAACGCACGGGATTCTCGATACTCAAAAGCGGCAAAATCGATATTTGTACGATGCACCGGTTGAACTGTCCAAATATGCATTGCACTCATTTGAACCCTACAAATATCGATTGAACCGTACAAATATGGATTTTTCCCAAATCGAGGCTGTCGTACAAAATATCCATATTCGCATCGAAGAGTAATCTCCCTTAGTAGAGATCTCGTCTGCAAAAGCAAAATTGTGCATTAGAGTTGAATGTTTGTTTCAACATGATATTTTGAATTCACTGTCCTAAACAAGACATAACTTTGATTCTGTGATTGAAAAAAAAACAACAACAAAAAAAACAACATTGGGAATACATTAAGGCAAAAGGAGAAAATGATTTTAAAAACACGAAAGAGATTTTCATTTCAAAACATTTATGAATTGTAGCGCATTTAATTTGCAGCAATGATACAAATCACACTTAACCCTTTCCCAAACAAGACCTGGATTTGATATCCATTATAAGGCTTGACAAAAAAGTTCTAGGAGAAAAGGAGATTTGCTATTTATCAGCAATTTCTCCTTTTC